>VXAX01002962.1:406286-416661 GCA_013399835.1 Leptocoma aspasia | reverse complement strand
CCCCCCCATTATTAGTAGAAGTTACTTGTTTGTACGGAGGAAAACAAGGCTACAAGAAAGTGATGGATACTTTAACCATGTGGAATATCTTTTACAAAGAGCTGAATGAACTTCACTATGGAGCTTAAGCTGAAAAAATTCATTTCATTCTCTGGGCTTCAGCACTTCTTTTGACTGTTTGAGTGATATCATGAAGAACAGAGCAAACCTGGTGCCTGCTGCAGAGTGTGGATGCCCCAGTGCTCTGTAAGGTCTGTGCTACGATTCCCAACATACCTGTGATCCAAACATTTTTCTCCCCTGTCATCTGGAGCGGCAAATGGACTCTCTTGCTTATTTAAACATTTAATGCTCTCCTGATGCCCAAATTATGCCTGTTTCCCATGATGGATTAGCACAGAATACAGCAGTGACAATTTTCTGCAATCTGCGGAATATCAAATTTTGATTACTTCAGGAGGAAAAAGTAAAGTTATAAGCAAACTGATTGATAAGGAGCAGAGGAATACTTCATGTTGTGGCTCATTGGGAGCCTTGATGAATGCCTGGCAGGACTGTGATGAGTCCCCACAGAAGACATGCAATAACTCTGAGGAGATTTAAGGTATTTATTGCTCAAATAAAACAAAACCAAGTGACATGAGTAGGTGAAGTAGCACCGGGTGATTACAATCTGCTGATCAAGACCAAGTGCAATTCCAATTTTTTTGCAGAACAAAAAAACAAACTAATTCTCCAGCTTGCCTACAGAACACTGATGGTTATTTTGGGAATTTTGGATGCTGGCTTTCTTCAACAAGGAATGGGGTTGTTTCAGTATCAAGTCTTTATGGAGGATTATCTTCTAGTTAATGCTGGCAGTTGCTCTACTTTTGGGTGTCAAATTATTTAGCAGTATCTTCTTAAGATAAAATTATTTTTCTATCTATCTATCTATCTATCTATCTATCTATCTATCTATCTATCTATCTATCTATCTATCTATCTATCTCACAAAACCATAATACATATAAAATATATAAGGTGTGACTTCATGATCTTGGAGGTCCTCCCCAACCTTAATGATTCTATGATTTTCTCTCTCTCTACATGCACACCTTCACTGGGCCCCATTCCCTTCCAGCAGCAGCTTTTCCAGCTGTGAGACTGAGGAATTCCCAAAGGAGCATCCCTAAAACAATGCAAGCCCTGCCTTTTGCTCCACAGTAAGGTGTAGAGAGAGCTCCTCTGAAGGAATCACGTGCTCTCTCCTCAATTACAAATCTCTCTTGTCCAGGGCTTCCATGGCAATAACATGTCAACAATCTCCTTGTGCTGGCAGAGGCAGATGTGACCCCTTCACTCTGAAACAGTGGCTGAGCTGTGTCTCTGTGAGAATCCCTAAAGCTCTCCCTGAGCGCGAAGGGAGTTTGTATTAAAAGCATCTTCCCCAAAACAGTTCAGACTGAGGGAACCTTCTGAGAGATACAAGGGAGGAAAAAAGCCACCAGTGAAGAGCATGATGCATTTGAAGGGAGGGTTGCATCAGAAGCACCTTCTCCTTCAGAGAAGGGAGCTCACTTGAGCCCACAGCACTGTTTCGCTATTAAAAAAGGCACTTGCAGTTAAGCGGTGAAGAGAACTGATTTTTTTTATTTTCAGTTTACTGTTTCTGGGTGGGGCTGATGGATGTTTTGGACAGAAGAAGCTGAAAGGAGGCTTTGTGAGCCAGGATGATTAAAACAGTTGTCTTGAGCTGAGTTTGTCTATTGTGAAAAGAAGTGGGGGAGACTCCAACCAATCCATCAGAATCCACCGCTGGCAGACGCAGGCACTGATTAGACACGACAGCTTTGCAACAGGTTTGAAATCAAAGTGCAGTAAAACTGGCCTGGCTGTCTGTGTGTGTTTGGAAAAGCTGCCCAGGAGCTACATGGATCCTGAAGATTTTCAGCTTTTCCAACTCCAAGAGTCAGCATGGAACACCAGTCGCTTTTGTGGCACTCCAAGGAGGATAAAGAAAATCCTGGTAAGGAAACAAAGGATGCTTAAAACTCTCAGTCTGAAAACGTGATGGATTTGGAAGATTCTTTGATGTGGTATTTAGGGAATTTAGGGACTTTGATGTGGATCTAGGCAGGGCTGGGTCAAGGGTTGCATTCGATGATCTTGGAGGGCTTTCCCAACTTTGCCAATTCTATGAATCCATGATATTTTAGATGCAAAGCACAACCCAAAGGCAGGGTGTGTATTCCCTGTGTATACCCAAACAGACCAGGCAAGAGCAGAGACCAAGGACCTGCTGCCTTCCCTGCAAAATGCTTGGACTTTCCAGGGCCATCACATACCCCAAATCACTTGCCCTCTGCTGATAATGCTTAGGATGAGACTCCTAAGCTGTATCAACCCATTTTGTTTACTGTAAAATAGTCTTCCACCCTGAAGGAAAAGGAATTAGTGATTATTCTGAGATCTAAACAATGTGACAGACTTAGCTGGGTATTTTGCACAGCTTTTATAGTGAAAAAAAAAATTGCTATTGCTGATGTGATCTGGCAATTAAAATATTTTCCACCTGACAAGCACCAGGTAGCTCCCACCAACAGTCAGAAGGGGCTCTATCGAATTCCTGAGCGTTTGTTTTTCAGCTCCTGGATGAGACCAGAATGGATGGAGCACTGAGATCTGCTGGGTGAGACCCTAAACTGCATCTTGGTGGGCATCTGATCCCAGCCCCTGTGACCTGAGTGCCAGCAGTCGCAGCAATCCTGATGTTCACTTATGGTCTGTCTTTTGGGAATGGCTTCCGAGGGATACAACAACCTGGCAGCTACCTCCAATCCTGCCTGGATGCTTGGAAAAGAAGCTACAGCTCCCTCAGAGATCAAGTGGGCAGCAGCCCCTTAACAGGAACTGGTCTATGAGCTACCACCACATGTCTAATTAATGACCCTGCCGGTCGCAGCTGGAAGAGCTGAGCTGGGGGTGATTAATTAAATTAGCTGGCAGAGGAAATTACAGTGGAAAAGCCAAAGTTTGATTGCTCCATAATTAACCACAGTGCAAATAATATCTGCATCTATAACTTCCAGCGATGAGATCAGAAGCCAATTGAATTTGGCACTGATTGAAGCTGTAAATATCCTGTGGTGAAAAATGATAGGTTTGTTCTGAAGGGAAAACTTACAGAAATGGACATCCAGCGGATGCAGGAGGGGAGCAGGGGACAGGGAGGAAAGAGCACTGGAATTAGATCTTGATCTCAGCTGATTTCTGCAGTTTTCTACAGTGATAAGAGGGCTCAATGTGAAACAGGAAGAAATATTTTAAAATCTGAATGCTGTGAGATTCCTTACCAGAGCTTTGGTGAATCTGGAAAGCAAAAGCCACTGAGACCATTCCATCCCTTGCCTTGCTCCACAACCTGTGTTTCCTAGTGGTGGGAATCACTGCTTTCCTCAGGAAAAGACTGCACAGCTGAAGAAATACCCAGTCCAAACACCTCCTCCCTGTTCCTACATCCTCCACCCCCTACTCCTGCTCTTTGGAGCACTTTTTTGAACTGCAAGAACCCATTTTTCCAAGGAGATCACCTCCAAATGCCTGTAAACCCCTCCATCCCCCTCTAAATCATTATCATTTCATTAACCTCCTTAAGTATCTTCTGCTACTCACCGAAGACTTAAAATATTTCTTACCATTCTTCTCAAAAATTCTCTATTTTGGCAAGTTATGGTCATGATATGTACCCACCTCAATCCTGCATCATGTTGCATTAATGTAAGTCTTATCCCTCTTTCACTGCAGGTGAGTTCTGGCTTAAAGAAAGCTCAGATTTTTTAACTGTGGCCTGAAATGCAACCCCTTAAGTCCCCAAATGAGCCAAGATTTATTTCCATGCTTCTCAAACTGCTATCCAATGTACTCTTTCAAAAAATACATGATCCAGAAAACACTTTTCATTTTTTAAAGCAGTGAAACCAATTTTCCTGAGTGTTGAGTAAAGTGCACCACATACACATATAAAATAGTATTTCATATTTTGTGTATAGTATTTTTTACATTATCTTGAATTTATCAAGGATCTTATATATATGCTTGATAAATTCTTGATAAATGTGCTCGATAAAATATATGCTTGACCATATTATACTCACCTGATAAATATGTTTCTCCAAAGGGAACCCACTTTGTGTGGACCTGAATCATCCCATGAACCAAATTTGTGCCTTCTGCTCCGGACCAAAACACTCCTGTGGATACTGGTACCTATTTGGCCATCAAACCCTCCTCACCAGGGCACCCTGGTACAAAAACATTTACAATTCCACAAAAAAACAACAGCACAATACTTAATTGTGAGCACACAGGTCCTGCTCTGCTTCGCCATTTCTTTCTGAAAATCTGGGGAATCATAAAACCAGCTCATTTTTTATGTACTTTAATACTCCTGGCTGACAACACAACTTTTTGGGGTGCCCTGAGAGCCTTCCCTGTAAGCTGGGTTGGTTCCTGCATGTCCCATAATGGCAGCGAGATGGTCTGGCTGTAAAAAATGCAGACCAAAGCCCCCCCCCCAGGATGCCAATTGCACTTTCCTATTACAAAATAGCACATTTGATGTTGGAGGCTATTTTCCTTCTGCTTCTGAGGCATCCCATGTTCTCCTCTGACTCTTATTCCACATCTTAACACACACATAGGTATCAAACGAGCTCTCTGACTCCACAAAAATGCAAGTGTGGCAACAAACACCAGCTAAAAATCAGCTTTGGGCATGTATTAATTCCAAGAGTCCCAAAACTTTGTCAGAAGAGCCATTCTCATCTCTCATTTCACTTGGAGCATTCCCATCACACATCCTGCACATCCCTAAACCTTGTCTGATCCTTCACACCTCCCAAACACCCCAAGACCCCTTGTAAAACACACCATGCCCTTACAAAACATTCAAAATGTTGGTGACTGATTTTTAACAAACAAAATTCTGCATTTCAAAGGGTCCTTTGGCTGCTGAGTTTATCCAGCCTCCAAATATATTTTGTGTGATGGTGTCCACAGCCGAAACCAGAGCTGGGAGCACCTACACCAACCCAAACTGTAGTTCCACCACTCAAAATTGCAATTGCAGCAGTATTTCAAATAATAACATTTATTTTAACACTATTTTAAATAATAATGTAGTTTTAAATAATAGTATTTTAACTTTTCTCCTTGACCAGAAGTCCGAACAAGTAATCCTGATTATTTTTTGTAGCTGTTTTTTTATTTTCCACCTTTCTGCCTGAATGCAACAGGTGAACCCAAGGAAACTCGGGAATCTATTTAGGACTGTTCTGAGCTGTGGGAGGACAAGTGGCCGAAGCAGATCTGGTCTGGAAAGGCTCAGACAGGAGCACACACATGTCACTAGCAAAGGATTAGAGGTGCAAATTTTGGTTTCTCGAGATGAAAAAGTAAAAAAGTCAACTTCTGAATATCATCTTTTCCTAAGGCACCCTTCAGTTTTGGCACACAGTGACACAGTCCTGTTCTTCCCACTTGCAGAAGAGTCTTAGAAGCACTCCTGTGATTTAATCATGTGTGCACCTCCGTTTCCCAAGCCTGGCTGGTGCTGTACAGACGAGTGAAAATACAATAAAAACACCCCTTTGGAAATTCTGACCTGGATGAAACCAAGGAAATGTAAATCTTTTGGAGGAAAAGCAAAGTTAGCAGGAAGATTTCTAGGCCATGACATAATCATCTGTTCAGCACGAAGGCTTTTTGAAGCTTGGCCCATGCACACCTTTTGAGGCTCACCAATTACCAAGACACGGCTTCTTCTCGCTCCCCAAATTCTCACACAAAAAATGCCTCAGTGACAGGACTTTCCTCTGTCTGCACAATCTGCTTAATAGGCACAGGGAAGGATTTCATCTCCCTCTAATCCCTGCCTCCCACCCCTCACCTGTGCTCCCCTCAGCACATTTCCACCTGCTGTTTAATTACTTGAGAGCTGCTCTGATTTCTTCTGGTCACTCATTTCTGCTGGGGCTTTGCTGCTGTCCCCCACTCCAGCACCCACACATGGAAAAATCCAGCTGGAAGAGCATTATCCCAGATGAACACAGAATATTTGAGAGCTGTGGGGAACCTGCATTTGGGCTGCTGTGTATATCAAGTTTCAGTCCAGTCAAAAGCCGGCACCATCTTTTCACTGCTGCCCTTTTCATTTAGTTATCTTACTGAAGTCTTATCTCCCCAGTCCCTTGCCATAGGCTACCAGCTTCCTGCAGAGCCAGAAACAAAGCTCAGTCTTAAACAAAGGGGGGAAAAAAGGGAAAAAAGCACAAAAGAAAGTTGGTCACAGTTACTGTTACGGAGCCCTGCGGGTTCTGTAGCCAGGACCAAAGCGAGGGGATGCTGCTGCTTCTGTGCCTCGTGTCACCGGCCAGCAAAGCCACCAGGAGCATGGAGAGGCACTGCCTGCCTTCAAAGCATCCCCACCACTGCCTTCAGCCAGCTCTGCTGTCCCAGGAGCTGAAACAGATCCATCCAAATGGCTGAAACGGGCAAAAACTGCAGGAGGAACACAACCACCATCACTGGTGACAGCTGCCAAGAGCTCGTGGTCTGTGGGCACAACCTTCCTGTGACATCCCACCCACAGAAAAGATAATCCTGGGGAACACCTCCCTCCCACCCTCTCCTCAGATTTAACCACAATCACATTGTGTATCTCTTTAACAGCAGAAAATGCAGAAGCAGCAGAAGGAATTTATACAGCAAAGCTCCCCCAGCACAAACCAGGAATAAACTGGCTTTACAGCCACGTCCAGAAAGCAATTTGAATTATGTTTGGTTAAACTGCCTGGGGGAGACCTCGAGTACAGAGAGGCAGATGTGACCTCAGGACAGGAGGCATGAAAGGAACAGGTTAAACGTCAACTACACAGAAAAGCTGCAAATGAAAATAAAATCTTTTGCATAAGATTTCTTTCTAACAGATTAGGTAATTTTCAATCTGCTGGGTGTTTCCCCAAGTGCTTGACTCACAGTATTTCCCAAAATACTCACAGATGGGCCTTTGGATCTGACCTGGGCACCTCATAATAGCTGATGCTTGGCATTGGGCATTTTTTAACTCATTGGCTTTATTTTGGCCTTTTTATTATTATTACAAGTTTCAGCCTTGCAAACAGCTGAATTTTGAGAACAAACAAGTGTCCAGTGCTTTTCCTTTAAGAAGTAACTGATGAATAACTGGTGAAAGAGCACCTTGGTAAGGCTGCCCAATGCTGTAGACAGCAAACTTCATTTTCCAGGTGCTTTTAGCTTGCCATACTTAGGATGAAACTCTCCATATGTATTCCTCAGGTGCTGTGGAGGAGCAGATATGTGCATCCACACATGTGGTGTGCAATTTAATTCCAGTGTTAATGATACCAAGGAATTTTCTGAGGAAAAACTAACCCACAGTGGTTTCCATCTGACTCCTTTTCAGTGATCCTGGCCTTTGGCCATCAGCCTGATCTAAGCCATGTTTCCCATCAAGTTATAAATTCGCCATCCATTTCTTCCCATCTGAAATTACAATTTTGTTCTAATTAGCCCTTCCATTCCTCTGTTGTAGTTCCACACTGGCCTGAGTAGTTTTTAATAAACACAGTGATGGTTTTCTCTCTGTTAGTGAGCTCTGAGTTGACCTTTTCAAGTGGCTTTTGGCAAGCAGATGTGAAGTCCACTGAAAACACATTGGTCTTCAAATCTCTCTAGCTCTGGTAGGTATTTGGGAGGGAACTAATACAAAAAGATAAATAATCAGGCTGTATCTAAATTGAAACTTAAGTTTGATCCAAGATCCTACACGATTTTGAGACCTTCAGGACAGATACTCACCCATCCACCAGAATGGAATAAGAATCCAGATGGGTTCTTATTCCAGCAAACAAAACAAACAAACAAAACTAAACAAAAAAATATCACTTTTTCTATTGCCGATTATCAACTTATGGACACTCTTTTCCCCAAAAAATTCTCCTTGTTTGAGTCCTGAACTCAAATCCTAGATTTCTCCAACTTTAACAGCTCATCAGCTGCTTTTTCTAGGGAACTTCAGCTTAACTTAGTACTTTTCAGTGTGGCAGCCAAATCCACAAAGGAGGAGAATCCAAATTTGTCAAGAATCTCACCAGAATAAAGGTACCTAGAGCTGACTGTTGCTTCAAGCCCTGTCCAGCCTGGCCTTAGACACTTCCAGGGATTAAATGAAGTGGTACTGATGCTATTTAGATTGAAAAGGAGAACAGCACTGTGGCTTTTTAATAAATGCTTTCATAATCTGCAGAAGGAGACAGAAGCACCTCCTTTTCAGGTTTCTCTTTCACCCCCAACGAGGAAAATGACAATTGTAATAATTATTGCAAACCAGGCTCCTGTTTACCAAGAGTCTGAGCTTTTATCAGAGGCAGCTCTGCACACAGGAAAGGTGCAGCTGAGCCGGGGAGCATTTCATCTAAAGCACTCATTAACTTGGACAAGCGGGGTCGAGGGTGTTGTGGTTGTTTTGTTTTGATTTTTAATCATCCAGGCATCTCCCAGGCTGCTGTAGAGGCACCGGTGTTTTACCGGATCAGCTCCTGGGTGACAAGGGCTGCCAAGCAGCTGCAAGGACAATAAAACAGAACATTACTACTACTAACACCTTTCATCTTTGGAGTATTGCATTTGAGTTTCCAAAGCCTCCAAAAGGCTGAAGTCTGAGAAGCAGCCACCCAAGCTGATGCTCCACTTGCCTCACTTAGCTCCTCCTATCAGATGCATTTCCTGGAAGCTACTGGTGAGTGACAATTTTATTTTTTTGTTTAAATTTAATTGCAAACCAGCCCAATGTGGAAGCACATGAAGAGTTCACTCCTCCAGCTATATCCTGGAGTTTACTGGCAGCAATGAATCAGCCTCTTTATTTAAGTTTGAGAATGCAATGCCACCGTAACTAATAATTTATCCATTTTCCTCGTTATCTCCATGAAATATCTGCTGTCCAAAACAGAGCTAACAGAACTCCAGCTCGCTGGGAGTTGTGCTGCTCAGTGGAGTTCGGCCACCAGGAAGAGTAAGAGCGAGTTTTCATTGATCCTGAAGTCCAAGCTGGAAACCTTAAGCCAAACCTTAAGTCTAACCTGCGGTCCCCCAGCAGCTGTTGGGCCGGCAGCAGCCCAGCTGTCTAAACTTTATTGGCAGCAAATGTCATTCTTGCACAGGAACTGCCTGCCTGGAAGAGCCAAAGGCACATCTTGGGCTATCACATCCCATCACGTTCCCCGACGAGATGTGAAAACCGGAATGGGAAACGTCAACAGAGTCCGGCCGCGGCGAGGAGCGGGGCATGCCCGCTGACAAGCGCCGCCCTGACAGAGATGGGCTTGGAGTTGCAATTAGTGGCACTGTCATTTTCGGGAGCTCCTGCCAATTAATTAAGGCTGTCAAATGGAAAAACAGCGGCATTCACATGATAATTTATATCGGGAGAGACTGGCCCGGCAAAGCCACCGCTGCCGCCAACAAAATTCCCTCCGAGCGCTTGAGAAAAAAAAAAAAAAAAAAAAATAAATAAAGAAGTGGAAGGCGGGGGGGGAGAAGAAAGAAAGAAAGAAAGTTAAACTGTCCTTGTTATAATTGTTAACTCTGATCGCTCAAGTAGAAGACGGGCTGATTAAAACTCCAAACGAGCCCCCAGCTCGCTTAAATCTCAGAGTCCGGAATGATAGAATCAGAGGAGTTTATTCATACCATTAAGCCCCAGAGAACTTAATTGAAAGAAGAGCATAGCCTGGACCTTGACAAGCGGGAGGTCACAGTAATTGCTGCCGGACATATTTAACATTAAGATAATCAGGCCATTAATTACCCTTTGGATCATTAAATCAGCCAGTTGCAAAATGAAATTTCTGCCTCTATTACTCACTTGAGAGACCACAGGGGTGGCTTTTAATTTATCAGTGAGCTTGAGATACAAAGGACCAGGCTTGGGGAGGAAGGAAAAGGGGGAGAAAGGAGGGGGTTTGCTTCAGCAGAGGCAGGAATATCAATCCGCCATGCTTGGTGATCGTGGCAAATTAACTAGGTAAGATAACCTCAGCTTCTAAAGGCAGAAGCTGGGGGTATGTAAATAGATGAGGGCAGACAGGGAGATCAGAGCCTGCACACCACTTAGCAGGATAATAAAGGAAATCATCCTTGATTATCAGTGCTAATTTGGACACTGCCGGTAGCTTGTTATGCGTGTTCTGAGTAGCATTTAATTAATTCAATTGCTTGTTAATGAGGGAAGTGACATGTGGGGAGCAGATGCCACCCAACTGCAGATGGGTTCTGGTCAGCCCTTCACAATAAAATCTTTTTTTTTTTTTTT
>VXAX01002962.1:368903-406266 GCA_013399835.1 Leptocoma aspasia | reverse complement strand
TTTCTTTTTTTTTTTTTTTTAATTTATTTTTAAAAACCCCCTTCCCCCAGCCCTGGAACGGGAAAGGTGTCAGGCGTGGAGGAGCACAGAAAAGGCACAAAACACTGACCTCATCAGGCCAAGATCTGCCACGGAGCTGGAGCTGATAATCGCAGATACAGAGGTACCCGTGCTCCCCCAAGCCCCATTCATTCCTTCTGCCAGGAATCTGGGACCAGCAGCACCACAAACTGATGGCCAGAAGGAGCAAGAGGTGAGGAGAGATGGAACACAGCAGCCCTACAAGATCCAGGATGCCAGAGCAGGATCTGAAGTGCTCCATTTCCCTGAGCTCACCCTTTATCTATGTTGAAGGATTCATTATTTTTACAAAGAAAAGTATTAATATTTTCATGGGAGGCATGGTGTAATATTTTTCATCCAAGTCCCTCCCCAGTGACCAGCTCGGCGTCACGGCCGCTCTCCTCGGAGCGGCACAAGCCAGGCTTTGGTGCAGGACTGTAAAACCCAGCTCAATACAGTGCAGCTGCATAATGTTGTCCCTGACACCATTAAACCGAGTTCATTAGTGAGCAAGGATCAAACTGGATCTTCCCTCGTAAGGTGAGAGTCAATTCCCAGCACTGCCGGCTCCCAGCTCACGGCTGCTCAGCCAGTGTTGGATTTTCCTGTAACCTTTGCTAGCCAGGATAAACAGAGAGACTGCTGAGCAAACAGACCTGAGCACAACTGCTGCCCGTGCCCCAAGCCCCAGTTGAAGAGCTTAAAACTGTGCCTGAACTTCTGCAACTCACTCATCCCCCAGTTCAAAAATACAGTTTTAATGGAGTTGGACATTCCACTTGCTTGTGAATATTCTCAAAAAGATGCTGAAATGGTGGAGCCCTATCTGTGTGTAGCTAATGCAGGTATTTGGCATTGTCTGAGTAGCAGAACAAGAAGTGTGGCTGGGATGGTGCCTGGATATGAGCCTGCCTTCCCTCGGCTTGCCCAGCAACTTCCAGCTGATGGAGGTGGCACATATCTTAGGGAGACAGAGATGGAGTCCTTGGGAGCTCAGGGAAGGAGGGTGAGGGAGCAGATAACCATCTCCTGGAGTGGGCAGAGGGATGGGGGCAGCTTGTCTCATTTGGAAAAGGCCAACACCACCTTGGAAAGTCAAGGGTAGCAAATGAGTCTGCAAACCAAAAGACACAGGAGCATGAGGACAAAGCAAAACAAGTGAGGCGTGTCCAGAAAAAGCTAAATATCTGGTAGGAGATGGACACACCAGTGCAAAAGGCAAAGAATTCCCAAGCTGGCTTCCCCACATCTCCAGCATTCCTCCACGGAGCTGCTCAGCCCCACAGGGCTCCTCCAGTGCTGCACCACTCCAAAGCAGCATTGTGAGAGTGTGCTTAAACAGTATCAATAGCAATTAGAGGGAAAATCCTGATCCCATCCCCAGCCCCAGTTAATTGTCGCAACATTGATTTACTCTAATTTGACTTCTCACTCCAAATTAAACCTGCATTACCCAAGGAGGGGCCGGCAGGCCAGCTCCCCCCACTCGCTCCCTCCCCTCCAAGACAATAAATTTAATATTGAATACACTTGGAAAAAAAACCTGGTGGTTCTTGCAGGATCCATACTGAAAGATCTTTTTCCTTTTTTCACTCTTTTTCTTTTTTTTCTTCCTGCGAGTAATTAAAAGATGCTTTTCTTGACTAATGATCCCCCTGTTTAGGAATGGGAAGTCGATACTCCTTCACCAGCAGTCAGCTTCAATTTGTCACAGGCCTCCCGAAGTTTGAGCGGCGTTCTCGGGGCTGCTGGTAATTGCTGGAACCAATTACCAGCTCTCCAGAGCTGACCTAATCAGGGACCCACGGACACCACAGCTCAGGGCCAGCTGGTCCCTGCTCCCTTTCACACTCAAGTGTTTGCCTGGGCTTGGGTTTTCCGCCGCTTCCCCAACCTTCTGTGCTCATTGGAGCTCGTGTTTATTCCTCCTTCCGCCCCCAAATCCCAGAAACACCCTCAGCCCTGCCTCATGCCACTTCCTTGGGGATCCCACCACACCTGTGCTCCCAAAACCTTCTAGTTCGTGCCAGAGGCCATCCTGGGTGTTGCTTTTCACTTACAGGGGCACTGAACAACCTGGAGACCTGCTTGAAGAATTCCAGGATGGTTTGGGTTGGAATTAGCCTTAAAGTCCCTCTCATCCCACCCCCATGCCATGGGACACCTTCCACTAGACCAGGCTGCTTGACTCTCCAAATGGATGTGACCTGGAATATATTCATATTAGAGGATATACATGGGCAATATATCCCTGATCAATGCAGGAGGGATAATGCCTTTTGCTAAAGAGCTCCTAAGCTTTGATTTTACAAACCCTCCAATCTCAGAACCTTTCTGGCCTTCAAAATAAGTGTCCAGGTTTATCTTTTCCCATTATTTGCTTGGATGAAGAATTTGAAGTGCATTTGAGTGGCCCAGAAAAGGACAGCAGTTTTCAGGTGGTTTAATCACAGAATATCCTGAGCTGGAAGGGATTATGGAGTCCAAGCCCTGGCCCTGCACAGACACCCCAACAGTCCCACCCTGGGCATCCCTGGGAGCATTGTTCATATGTTCCTTGGGCTCTGGCAGCCTTGGTGCTGTGCCCATTCCCTGGGGAGCCTGGGCAGTGCCCAGCACCCTCTGGGGGAAGAACCTTTCCCTGATCTCCAGCCTGAGCCTGCCCTGACACAGCTCCAGCTGTTCCCTGGGTCCTGTCCCTGTCCCAGGGAGCAGAGATGGGAGCTGCCCCTCATGAGGAAGGTGCAGGCCATGATAAGGTCTTGAATTTGATAATATCTTATTTTAGAGTGTGCAAAGTTACTAAAGGGAAGCTGTACTCACAGCCTAGCATAGCTCTGTTTTCAGAAACACTGGCGACATTTTTCTGTTTAAGATTCATTAATTATGCCATGACCTAGAGTAGCCATGTGGCAATTCCTCCTGTCAAAAACCATCTCCATGAATCCCTCCACCCTTTCCTCTATTCTACAGAAACACACTGGATGCCACTGCAAGCATACAGTGAACAGTGCCAACCTCTCCCAGGCTGAAGGGACTGCTTTGCCACATCAAGACTGCCAGGTTCCTTTTAGCCCTGCCTGTGAACACTCCTTGAGCCTCCCAGCCCAACTATTCAGTATTTGTGGAGCAGCTCATTACTTTTTTTTTTTGTGTCCCTAGAAATCTGTGGGTTTCCACTGATGGCTTCATGTCCAATAAAAAGATACAATGTGAAAAGATGAAACCCACCTGATCCCCTCCAGAAGTGTCTATTAAGGGCCATCACAGAATCAGATTCCCAGAATGGTTTGGGTTGGAAAGGTCCTTCAGGACTATCTTGTTCCAACCCCTGCCATGGGCAGGGACACCTTTCACTATCCCAGGGTGCTCCAAGCCCCTTCCAGCCTGGCATTGGACACTTCCAGGGATCCAGAGGCACCCTGTGCTAGGGTCTCAGCACCCTCAGAGGGAAGAATTTCTTCCCAATATCCCATCTAACCCTGCCCTCTGACAGTGGGAAGCCATTCCCCCTTGTCCTGTCATTCCATGCACTTGTCCAAAGTCCCTCTCCAGCTCTCTTGGAGTTGCCTCTTCCCCCTTCAGCCCTTCAACAACAACAAAAGGAAGTTTTGTTTAACCCTTATTTCAGGGCCATTTTAGCTGCTTCCAATAGAATTCCTCATGCAAAACTCCAAACAGCAGTGGGAACAGGGAAAGCAGAGCCTCTACCAGAAGAACTTGAATTTATTTTCTTGCCACAGCTTGGACAGAAGGATTGTGATGCTAGCAGAGACCAAAGGGAAGCACTAAAGGAGGCACACACTTGGAAAAAGCAGAACTTTCTGGTATTTATGTGAAAAATTGCATTTCAGTCCCTGCTGCAAACAGCAGAGGAATGGGAGCAGCAAAGCAAGATTGCAATTGCTTTGTGGGAAAATACTCACATCATCCTAATTCTGCTTTTTCTAGCACCTCTTCTATCACATAAGCATGAACCTGGACACAGAGCTAGAAAATCCTATCTATAAAATGAATCTTTTTGTCTGAAAATGTTGCAGTGCAGGACAGAAAGTGCAGTGGTATCAGTGACAATCAGAATCAGCTGAATGTAACAATGAAGATGCACAGAAACGAAGTGGGAGAATTAAAATAAGCCCCGAGTATGAAATACTAAGATAAAAAAGTTGATTTTCTAGAAGTAGAATTAAATCCCAAGTGAATTATTAATTGAAATGGATGGTGCTCTTTTCATCACAGTCACATGGATTTTAGATTTTTCATGATGATTATTATATGACTACTGAAATAATGTGATTTTTCTTTTTTTTCAATAAAATTCCAGTTGAGTGCAAGCAGTTTCCTTTCAGGTGTTTAGAACTACTCACCTCAGCAGTAAGGAGCAACATATATTTGTGAGGTGCAAGAATATAAAATCTCTGTATTAAAGTGAGGGTAATGACTGAAAGTTCATTTCAATCTACTTGATAAAATCATTGTGTCTGATAATACACAGGTATAGAGCAGACATCCCATTTCTGCCTGAACAAAACCTTTCTTTGGGGCTCCCTGAGCACTTTTAAATGCACAGCCATTCATCTAAGTAGCCTGATTAATGTAGTGGCTTCATTCTCGAAGATGAACCAAAGGTGGCACCACAAATTCATTTTTCAGGGCTAACGAAATAATGCAATAAGAAACAGTTGACTTTTATTACACACAACAGCACAAACCCAGCCCTCCACTGCAGGAGGTGGCCCAGGTATAATGATCCTTCCACCTGATCCAAAACTGGAAAAAGTATTCTCAAAACATCTGTCTTTGACACTGATCAGATTAATTAAGCATAAAACCCCCTAGTTTTAGGTAGGACAACACATCACAGGAAGATTTTCACTGTGTGGAGCTATGAGAGGCAGGTAAAACGCTGTTCTCAAAAGAGACACCCCCCAGCAGCTCATGGTTTCACATAAATCACACACACAAAAAGTAATCAAGTCCCTGGCGAGCAGGACTTTGAACACCTCTGAGCAGAACCAAAGACCTGACAGCCAGGTACAAATTCCCTGAAACTCTGAAGGGAGATTATTAATGACAAACTGATAGTCCAAGAGGCAGGACTTTGTGGCCCACCGAGACAAAGGAGCACACGATGGGATAATTTAGATGGAGGAAGAAGCAAGTGGGAGGTTTCCATCTCCCACTGAACAGAAAACTGCACAGCTGCTGAGGAAACCTCGGTAAGAGCGAGAAAGTAACGAGGTGGCTCAACTTTTGCCACCTCCCACTTTGGCACACGCTCTTCCTGGGCACGCAGTGAGGATATAAATCATGATCTTTCCTCAAGGGAGAATTCACAAGCGGCAGCGTCACGCGCCGGGCGAGGCGCGGCGAGCACAAACCCACCTGGTGGAGTCTGAGGAAGGCTTGACGTGGCCTTGGCTGTTCTCCTCCCACACACTGTTGGCCAGCTCGTTGCCAATGGCTGACATCACCTTGATGAGCTCGATGGGCCAGTCGTCCAGGTCCAGGGAGCGCACCCGGGACAGGTGCGTGCCGAGGTTGCGGTGGATCCCTGAGCATTCGATGCAGATGAGGGCTCCCAGGTTGAGGCTGGCCCAGTCGGGGTCTGCGGGACAAAGGACACGGCAATCAGGACAAGGGAACGCCCAAGAGAGCTTTCCAGCTGGTGTTTGTGTGTGAAGGTTTTGGCTCCGAGGGTGTCTTGTCCTCAGTCACAGCTGGGAGGTCTTCCAGGGTCAGTGGAGATGTCAACGCTTCGGAGAAAACCTCAAGGTTTTCAAGGAGTAAAGGAAAATAAAATGTGGTGTCTCAAAAGATGTATCACTGCACCTCCTCCAGTCAAAAAACCCCTATGAATTAGAGGGGAAAGGATAAATAAAGTAAATATAACCATGGTGATGGGTAAAGGATGATGAAGCAGTGAAGAAAGTCCCTCCTTGGGAACCCAGAGCTGTTCATAGTCAGTTGAAAGGGGAAAAGGAGAAAAAAAATAGAGCCTAGAAATAATTATCTCGTGCCAAGTACATCAGCTCCCTCTTCCATCTGACTCTTCTTCCATCTCCAAAATCAGGGAGATAAACACCAAGATGCGAATGTCCCACTTGGAACAACCCCAGTTCCAGGGCACGAGCCAGAAGGATTCCACCCGCCCAAAACAACCCCACAAAGGGTGAGACTGGGACAAACCTGACACAAGATGGGAAATTCCATTTCCCAACATGGTTCAAAGCTCTTCTGCCACTGTCCTGTGTAATTTAAATCTAGATTTGTATGGATTGCCTTCTCTCCAACAAACATTCACCTTAACAAATGCAACTGAAGACACAGGGGAGGAATTTTTGTTGGTTTTTTCTGACTCCCTGCTGTCAGATCCTTTCTTCATGCCTTATTCTATGCATCCCAAAAAACTACCCCAAACGCCAAGCACGAAACAGGGATTAATTAAGAGGGCAGGCAATTCCTATTCCTGTCTAAACAAAATTTGGAGTTGACAGAAAATGAATTTCCAGTGTTTCCTTCTGTTCTGAAAAATACATTCAAAGATTTGTCTCGGCTTTGTGTAATCCACAATGGAAAAGCTATTTCTGGCAGCAAAAACATGTGGAAACAAAACATTTTCTAGTTCTTTGCCACGTCATGTTTAGACCAAAAAATGGGAAAGGAAAGCCTATAATTTTAATTGTGAAGTCCCGCATTTCATTGAAGGCACTGACTGACATTTTTTCAACCAGTCCATTGAAATCTAAAAATGCAACCAAGAAGAGAAATCCCCCATCTTACTCCACTTGAGCAGAAAACCACATCTTTTGTTTAGAGGTTCCTGTCCATACCAAATCTTATACAGAATTTAATATCTACATTACAGATATACAGCATTTCAGATCTCCAAAAAATCAGGTGAGACAAAACTCCTGCCACACTTTCCAAGCTTTTGGTACAACAACTACAACAAACTCCTTTAATTCCATAATTCTTCAGATACCTCTGTTGTTGTTTTGCCGAGGGGGGAACCAGTGGTGTGTCTGAAACACACTAAAAAACCCCCAGAACTGCAGTTTGTTGGTATAAATTTGAACACAGCAAGTAATAATTTGAAATTTGCAAACTGTGACTCAGATGAAACCCCTGACCTGCAAAGGCCAGGGTTATCCTCACAAAAATCCAAAGTGCAATGAGTTCTAAGAGGCATGAACTCAGAATGAAGGAAGAGAATGGAATACCAACTTACAGTATTCCAATTATTCTGACAGAACTGGTGTTAAGGACCTGACCTCCCTCCCAAACACCTCTCTACTTGAAGGACATGTAGTGCATCTTGTATGGAAAAAATTCTTTAAATATTCACCTGCTTGGGAGCATCACAGAAAGGTTTGGTTTGGAAGAGCCTCTCAGCATTGCTATGAGTGAAGGGGTCCCCCAAAACAACAACCAGGAAGTTGCAGGAAATTTTAGCAAGGTATTATTTTCAATTTCAACAATCTGACAACACACAGCTGAGTGGGAAAGTGGCAAACGAGGAAAGGCAAGGGCTGAGCTCATTATAGAAATGAAAATTGTTATCACCAATTCACACCACAAATGGTTAGAAAGCTGTAACTATTCAAGGTTGGGGTTTTCTTTTACTTTTAAGATGATACAAACCCAGCTCCCTTTTCCTGCTGATGGTGAGAGTAATTCTGAATTGGAGGATGCTCACAAGCAGGTGGCAGGCATGGATATCAAGGTTTGAAGGTAAAACGAAGAAAAAGCCCACTCAGTGCAGCTAGAGGTGCTTTATTTAAAATTGGTCAAACAAAAAATGAGCTTTTTAGCACCACTGAATATATTCAGCTTACAATTTTCAGCTGTTCATAGTCTCAAAAATGCTTGGCTCACTCCTGCCCTGAAAACCTCTTCCCCAGTCTGACTCGTGCCTCAATCAGCTTCACCATTTGGAGGCAAAAACTCTCTCAGGAGAACAACCCCTCCCCACTGTCTCCTGCATCCCTTTGGATCCAAGGAGGCTGATGAAAGGCTGAACCTTCCTGAGGTCAGCAGCTGTAAGATATCCCTGGGCTGAGCAGAGGGAATTGCTGGAAGGAGGGGCAGAAGAGCCAGCAAAAGAAGAAGCAGGGGTGAAAGCATCTCAAGTTGCAGCAGAAGAGGGAGAAAAGTCTGCAACTCTCCTTTTTTTTTTTTTCCCTATTTTGCATGAAAATTTGAATTTTGTGATGGGTAGAACAAGATTGCCCAAATTATTATCTCAGTGTTTGGTTTTCAAATACAAAATACACCAGAGTATGTGATCAGACTCCTGGACTGGAAAACTCATGATGAGAATCCCCGTTTTTAAAACCTCCCCATTTTCTTCTACAACAGCAAAGACCTGATGTTCCATGTTCTCCAGATACCTTGAAAGAAATGACTCATATTATCCTCTGGCAGAGCCAAAATCCAGAAATTCAGCTGGCTTAGCCTAAACAATTGGATCACCTTGGGTGGCTTCTCCATACAAAGTCAGTGCTGGGACTCTGCTGCTTTGGGAAAAGGCAACACCAGTTTCCTTTTGAAACGTGAAATCAGATCCTGGGCACATACTCCAGCTCCTAAAGAGCACTTTGCCTCTTCTCTTGCTCTGGGATGGGAATGTTAAAAAGAGAACATTGAATAACTTTAGCTGGAGGCTGCCAAAGGGCCGGGATGCTGGCGGCACACAGCTGCTGGATTAACATCCAACAAGGCAGAATTCCCTGCTGGAACAAAGTGCTGCATCAAGTGCTCAAAAGGCAAAGAGCTCCAGAAAGAGGAAGAATGAGACTTCTGAAGTGTAAGATTGATGGCTCCTGAATAGAGCTGAGGGATGGCAACATCTCACACTCCTGTGCTCCCAAACATCTGGCTCTGTGGAGATGCAAACAACGTGAGACTTCCATGGAGTGTTGGGGTTTGTGATGTTAAGTGCTCTGGGGGTAAGGGCCTGCCCAGGCAAGGCAGGAAGGGAGGCAAGGGAATAAATAAATAATAAAGCTCTGCAGAAAAAGCAGCAGGCTGAGGTTCACCTCCTGTGTGTGTGTTTACATTTAAGATCCATAGCTTTGGAAATATCTCACATTTTTCCAAAGGAATGACAGTGGCCTTAAAATCAGGAAGGTCAAACAGCAAGAGGAGTCAAAGAGGGTATAAATCATCTCTGAAAATACAAACAAGTCCAGCTGAGATTCCAAAATCATCCCCCCATAAAAGCTACATGACAGAGTGTTGCCAAAATGGGCTGTCCCACTCTGCCCTCTCCCACCAGTGAGTTCCTGGCACATCCCTGCTGCTGGCACCATGCACGGGGGCCAGCTTGACCCATGAGCAATCTGGCTGAAAACCAGATTGGTTGGGGNATATATATATAAACATAATATATTTGTGTATTTTATAAATATATATCTAGTTAGCAAGGCTAGGAAAACGCCACCCACAGTGGAGCAGGACTCGGCACCACTCCCACCGTGGGCTGCTCAGAGGCAGCAGTGAGTACTTCAAATGAGGTAAATATCCATGTATGTCACTCCCAGACCCACTCCTCCTCATCCACAGCAAACCACCCTTCCTGCCTTCCTCCTGAACTGCATCAAAGCTTTGGGGGAAATCTCAATGACTGCCAGGTCACTATGAAAGCACACTAATAAATAAGACTTGCTTTGGACTCCAGGTGCTAAAATACCACTCAAACCAAGCTTTGTCCTGGTTTAGCACGTGCTGAATCACTTAAGAGTGAAAGCAGAGACCAAATTATTGGTGCAAAAGCACCTGCACTTGTGTACAAATGTTCTTTTTACACTGGGGTGTCAGAATGGCTTAGACCAGGAGTCAAAATCCCAAGCGGCCAATCTTTAAAAATAAAAATCACACCTGAAGAAAAATAAGTGAATATTTTTCCATTTTAAGCATGTGTAAAAATCGCAAGGAAAGTTCTGACTTCCAAATATCAAAGAAATAAAAATGCACAAGTTCTCAGTCCTTTAGCTCCTACAACTAATTGCTTTAGAGCAAGAGAACTTCCTTTCTGTGGCTTTGTTGCAAACCCCTGGAACTAAAGAGCACCAGAATAATGGCCTCAGTCGGGGTTAGTGAGGTGAAGCACAGCTCAAAGTATTCCCGAGAACACTCTTCTGAACACTAAGTGTATGTTTCAAAAAATAAAAAAAGAAGGGGGAAAGAAACACAAAGGGGAAGGAAAAAAAAATCCAAAATCAGTTTTCTAATATCCAGATATAATGAGCAATGACTTTGGTTTCTTCTGACAAGCAAGCCTAAAAAACCAAACCAAAAAACCAGCAATCAAGCCCTACCTCTTTGAAAATATTACCACAGCACGCGTGCTCTCACAACGCAAAACAGGAGGGAAATGGAAGGGACTGATGTCAAACAGCAAACTTTTTGCCTTTTCTTTGAAGGGAAGTACAGAAATGTTGACATTCAACGTGAAACAGCAAGGGGAAAAATTAGGATACACTTGATGTGGCAGATATTGAGCATAAATTAAGATCAAACAAGTCTGGTTAAGCAAACTCCTTAACGGAGCAGAAATGTGCAAACAATAGAGGGGATGTCACAGCACGGAGGCCAGGGCTGGTGTTCCCCCAGGGCTGGCCAAGGAGAAGAGGTCAGAGCTGGAGTCAGGTGGCTGTACTCACTCTGTGCCTCGCAGTCCACGCAGTGGGAATTGCCTCTGATGTTCCTGATGGACTGCAGGGCCATGGCCTCGTTCTGACTCGTCAGGCGGGACTGCGGGGAGCCAAAGACACCAGTGAGCAGCAAGCAAAAACCCCAATGACACAACTGTCAGCTGAATGAACAGCAAACCCCAAAGCCAGACCAAGGTCGAATGAATATGATCAAGGAACCTCAAGTCTTGATTTGCCTCTCAAGGAGTAGTGAGCCTTTGGCATCTCCAAGACTTTTGGGGTCTCCAGCCTGGATTCTAACAGAGGGAAATCGAGCTTGAGAATGAACCCTGCTCTTCCCAAGAGCAGCAGCCACACTGTAGGTTTGCTTCTTGAGATAAATGAGATAAGAATATTATTTTACAAGATCAATTTCTTTTATTGATGTGTGTGCTTGTGCTAATGAAGACTAAGGGAGGGTTTGCAGAAGCGGCTGGAACGTTTTCATCATCCAAAGGTCAGATTTCACCCAGTGGCTCCTGTTTAAATGCTCCCCACGATGACCTGCCCATGACCTCTGCTTGGGGAGACTCTCCTGATGTACAGACAGGTCAGCTCTACCCAACTAAAATGCCTTGAGGGCTCCCTGAGGTGTGATTTAAGTGATTTAAGCAGGACTTGTGGATATCCATGACACAACTTCCATGGGACACCTGCTAAACCTGCCCAGCCAACTGCTCCAGCCAGTTCTTCTGACATGCTTTGGGAATCCAGTGAGAAAAACCCCTCTGAGCCATTGCCCAGCCACTCTTTATCCTTTTGTATTAATCTTTTTATGTAGGTGTTAATGTACAAACTTCCCCTTCTGTGCTCTGGTAACACACGCATTTCAGAATGTGTGAACTCATGCAAAGCAAGAAACATATAAACTGTGATTTTCCTCCATCTCAGGAATATATGTTGGAAAAAACCCCATTTTTTAAGACACAATGGGAAGTAAATTGTGTTATGATGATGGTAATTACTGCTGTTTGATCTACTCTGGCACACCAGGGCAATGAAAGCAGGTATTAATTTAAAAATATGAGTCTCTTCCTTGCAGTACAAAATCATGAAAGACAACTGTTAGGTGGGTAATATTAAAGGATCTACAGTTCTGGACAATTATTGGCCATTTCTCTCCTTCAATCACCACTCAGCATCTTGCTCTCTCCTATGAAGTGTCTACAGACACCTGCACTCAAGACACAGAAGTTCTCCCAAAAATGAGCATTGGCTTAAGATATCTCAGATTTTAAGCATTTGTTTTGACAGGAAAGGCAAGCAAATTCCTTCTGTCATCAAAGGAAAGCATTCCAAGGGTGAAAGCTGCTCCTCCCAGGCTATGTTCCTCCCTCAGAAAGCTCCAGCTGCTCAGCTGCGGGGGTAACACATGCATCTCGAGGAGTAAGGGCTTAAAATTCAGAATTTGCTGCCATCCTAATGACCACCTAAGCCATGGCTTATTGCCAGTATTACTCTGTGCTCCATACCTTGTTCTTGCTGCTCTCACAGGACTGTAAACTGGCCAGGATCTGGCTCTCTATGGCTTGGACCCACGCGTCCCTCTCTTCGTAGGTGGTTGCTTCAAAGTGCCAAGTCTGGCCCGTGAGAGAGACAATGATAAACTCAAAGTTTTCTTCTTGTTCTGGAAAGAAAAAAAAAATAAATGCAATAGGAAGAAAGGATTAAGTCAAGGATAGTGAAAAGTAGCTGAAACAATCTTGGTTGATCAGAACTTCTGTTACACAATGGCTTTAAGCTGAAGGAGGGTAGATTTGGATGAGATATTGGGGAGAAACTGTTCCTTGTGAGGGCAGTGAGGCCCTGGCACACGGTGTCCAGAAAAGCTGTGGCTGCCCCTGGATCCCTGGAAGTGTCCAAGGCCAGGCTGGACAGGGCTTGGAGCAGCCTGGGATAGTGGAAGGTGTCCCTGCCCATGGCAGGGGGTGGGACTAGATAATCTTGAAGGTCCCTTCCAATCCAAACAATTCTGGGATTGTGCAAATCCTGTAACTGCAGGTCTGGACACGAGGTTTGAGGCTGGATCCTGCCCTGCACAGTGCACCAGGAAACAACCAGGATCCACTGCTTCTTCTCTCCAAATGGTGTGCAGATAAAGCACTGGTTTGGGTAAATACTCAGGCCCCGTGTTTGTGAGTTTGGAATTGAATCTGTACCTTAATCAAGCAAAAAGTGGCCAACAAGCATCATTTAGATTTAAACCTGAGGTGCTAAAAGCTGCATAATGTAAAAACCAAAGGGTGCCACAAAATAAAAGATGAATGGACCTCAAAGAGCTGACAATACAGAAAATGTAACAATCTACCCTCTTCTTTCAAGCAGTTTTTACAAGCACAGATATATTAAAGCAGATGTGGACATTTTCTCCTCTACAGCATAAATACTGGGATAATAATTACTGGGCTATAATACAGGATNCTGCATCAAAGCTTTGGGGGAAATCTCAATGACTGCCAGGTCACTATGAAAGCACACTAATAAATAAGACTTGCTTTGGACTCCAGGTGCTAAAATACCACTCAAACCAAGCTTTGTCCTGGTTTAGCACGTGCTGAATCACTTAAGAGTGAAAGCAGAGACCAAATTATTGGTGCAAAAGCACCTGCACTTGTGTACAAATGTTCTTTTTACACTGGGGTGTCAGAATGGCTTAGACCAGGAGTCAAAATCCCAAGCGGCCAATCTTTAAAAATAAAAATCACACCTGAAGAAAAATAAGTGAATATTTTTCCATTTTAAGCATGTGTAAAAATCGCAAGGAAAGTTCTGACTTCCAAATATCAAAGAAATAAAAATGCACAAGTTCTCAGTCCTTTAGCTCCTACAACTAATTGCTTTAGAGCAAGAGAACTTCCTTTCTGTGGCTTTGTTGCAAACCCCTGGAACTAAAGAGCACCAGAATAATGGCCTCAGTCGGGGTTAGTGAGGTGAAGCACAGCTCAAAGTATTCCCGAGAACACTCTTCTGAACACTAAGTGTATGTTTCAAAAAATAAAAAAAGAAGGGGGAAAGAAACACAAAGGGGAAGGAAAAAAAAATCCAAAATCAGTTTTCTAATATCCAGATATAATGAGCAATGACTTTGGTTTCTTCTGACAAGCAAGCCTAAAAAACCAAACCAAAAAACCAGCAATCAAGCCCTACCTCTTTGAAAATATTACCACAGCACGCGTGCTCTCACAACGCAAAACAGGAGGGAAATGGAAGGGACTGATGTCAAACAGCAAACTTTTTGCCTTTTCTTTGAAGGGAAGTACAGAAATGTTGACATTCAACGTGAAACAGCAAGGGGAAAAATTAGGATACACTTGATGTGGCAGATATTGAGCATAAATTAAGATCAAACAAGTCTGGTTAAGCAAACTCCTTAACGGAGCAGAAATGTGCAAACAATAGAGGGGATGTCACAGCACGGAGGCCAGGGCTGGTGTTCCCCCAGGGCTGGCCAAGGAGAAGAGGTCAGAGCTGGAGTCAGGTGGCTGTACTCACTCTGTGCCTCGCAGTCCACGCAGTGGGAATTGCCTCTGATGTTCCTGATGGACTGCAGGGCCATGGCCTCGTTCTGACTCGTCAGGCGGGACTGCGGGGAGCCAAAGACACCAGTGAGCAGCAAGCAAAAACCCCAATGACACAACTGTCAGCTGAATGAACAGCAAACCCCAAAGCCAGACCAAGGTCGAATGAATATGGTCAAGGAACCTCAAGTCTTGATTTGCCTCTCAAGGAGTAGTGAGCCTTTGGCATCTCCAAGACTTTTGGGGTCTCCAGCCTGGATTCTAACAGAGGGAAATCGAGCTTGAGAATGAACCCTGCTCTTCCCAAGAGCAGCAGCCACACTGTAGGTTTGCTTCTTGAGATAAATGAGATAAGAATATTATTTTACAAGATCAATTTCTTTTATTGATGTGTGTGCTTGTGCTAATGAAGACTAAGGGAGGGTTTGCAGAAGCGGCTGGAACGTTTTCATCATCCAAAGGTCAGATTTCACCCAGTGGCTCCTGTTTAAATGCTCCCCACGATGACCTGCCCATGACCTCTGCTTGGGGAGACTCTCCTGATGTACAGACAGGTCAGCTCTACCCAACTAAAATGCCTTGAGGGCTCCCTGAGGTGTGATTTAAGTGATTTAAGCAGGACTTGTGGATATCCATGACACAACTTCCATGGGACACCTGCTAAACCTGCCCAGCCAACTGCTCCAGCCAGTTCTTCTGACATGCTTTGGGAATCCAGTGAGAAAAACCCCTCTGAGCCATTGCCCAGCCACTCTTTATCCTTTTGTATTAATCTTTTTATGTAGGTGTTAATGTACAAACTTCCCCTTCTGTGCTCTGGTAACACACGCATTTCAGAATGTGTGAACTCATGCAAAGCAAGAAACATATAAACTGTGATTTTCCTCCATCTCAGGAATATATGTTGGAAAAAACCCCATTTTTTAAGACACAATGGGAAGTAAATTGTGTTATGATGATGGTAATTACTGCTGTTTGATCTACTCTGGCACACCAGGGCAATGAAAGCAGGTATTAATTTAAAAATATGAGTCTCTTCCTTGCAGTACAAAATCATGAAAGACAACTGTTAGGTGGGTAATATTAAAGGATCTACAGTTCTGGACAATTATTGGCCATTTCTCTCCTTCAATCACCACTCAGCATCTTGCTCTCTCCTATGAAGTGTCTACAGACACCTGCACTCAAGACACAGAAGTTCTCCCAAAAATGAGCATTGGCTTAAGATATCTCAGATTTTAAGCATTTGTTTTGACAGGAAAGGCAAGCAAATTCCTTCTGTCATCAAAGGAAAGCATTCCAAGGGTGAAAGCTGCTCCTCCCAGGCTATGTTCCTCCCTCAGAAAGCTCCAGCTGCTCAGCTGCGGGGGTAACACATGCATCTCGAGGAGTAAGGGCTTAAAATTCAGAATTTGCTGCCATCCTAATGACCACCTAAGCCATGGCTTATTGCCAGTATTACTCTGTGCTCCATACCTTGTTCTTGCTGCTCTCACAGGACTGTAAACTGGCCAGGATCTGGCTCTCTATGGCTTGGACCCACGCGTCCCTCTCTTCGTAGGTGGTTGCTTCAAAGTGCCAAGTCTGGCCCGTGAGAGAGACAATGATAAACTCAAAGTTTTCTTCTTGTTCTGGAAAGAAAAAAAAAATAAATGCAATAGGAAGAAAGGATTAAGTCAAGGATAGTGAAAAGTAGCTGAAACAATCTTGGTTGATCAGAACTTCTGTTACACAATGGCTTTAAGCTGAAGGAGGGTAGATTTGGATGAGATATTGGGGAGAAACTGTTCCTTGTGAGGGCAGTGAGGCCCTGGCACACGGTGTCCAGAAAAGCTGTGGCTGCCCCTGGATCCCTGGAAGTGTCCAAGGCCAGGCTGGACAGGGCTTGGAGCAGCCTGGGATAGTGGAAGGTGTCCCTGCCCATGGCAGGGGGTGGGACTAGATAATCTTGAAGGTCCCTTCCAATCCAAACAATTCTGGGATTGTGCAAATCCTGTAACTGCAGGTCTGGACACGAGGTTTGAGGCTGGATCCTGCCCTGCACAGTGCACCAGGAAACAACCAGGATCCACTGCTTCTTCTCTCCAAATGGTGTGCAGATAAAGCACTGGTTTGGGTAAATACTCAGGCCCCGTGTTTGTGAGTTTGGAATTGAATCTGTACCTTAATCAAGCAAAAAGTGGCCAACAAGCATCATTTAGATTTAAACCTGAGGTGCTAAAAGCTGCATAATGTAAAAACCAAAGGGTGCCACAAAATAAAAGATGAATGGACCTCAAAGAGCTGACAATACAGAAAATGTAACAATCTACCCTCTTCTTTCAAGCAGTTTTTACAAGCACAGATATATTAAAGCAGATGTGGACATTTTCTCCTCTACAGCATAAATACTGGGATAATAATTACTGGGCTATAATACAGGATTAAAATCAGTTCAACCTATTCAACATCCACTTTCGACATGGGAGATGAGAAAATGATCTGAGAAGCCAGGAGAGAGGGTCAGTGAAATATCCTTAGGGCTACTGGAGGATAAGGACAAGTATTCAGGCCAGAGGAGCAGCACATGGAAATACCAGCAGAACTGAAATAAATGGACACACACCCCACCTACACATGGGACACCAACGCCAAATTAAAAAAATCAAGGAAGCTGAAACAGAGTAAGTGCAATTGGGAAGGGCTGGCACGAAGCATGAAAGGAAAAGAATAATGGAGCACAAAATTCTGGTGAACATCAGCCATAACGAGCTTCAGAAAGAACATTTTGTCCGATAATGACTTATTATATATTCAGAGCCATGACATAACTGTGGTTCCCTCATCATCCATAAACATGCAAAGATCAGAGACAAATCCAGCACCAGATTTAAAGACAGTATTGCTGCCTGCTGGCAGCTGTGCTCCCAAGCTGTGGGACAAGGGGTTTTCTTGGATAAACTCCATGTCAGCAGGGCCAGCGCCAGCACTGCTGTAAGGATGCCTCAAGACAGCAGGAGGTGACTTGGCACCTTGAGGTGGGAGCTGAAGGGTTTTTTCAGGTGCAGGAAGGTACCTGAAGTTTTACTGAAAAACAGTGCATGGGCTAAGTGGGAAAATAAATCATGGAATATCCAGAGTTGGAAGGGATCCAGAACAATCTAAGTCCAACCCCTGGCCCTGCACAGACACCCCAGCAACCCCATCCTGGGCATCCCTGGGAGTGGTGTCCAAACACTCCAGGAGCTCTGGCAGCCTCGGGGCCGTGCCTGTTCCCTGGGGAGCCTGGGCAGTGCCCAGCACCCTCTGGGGGAAGAACCTTTCCCTGATCTCCAACCTAAACCCCCCTGACACAGCTCCAGGCATTCACTTGGGTCAAAGATGAATGATGCACAGCTACAACTGTTCCATTTTAGCAACACCGTGTTCCAAACAAACAGGTAGAAACATTACCCAAAACGCCATGAATAAATCATGCACAAAGCCTCGTTTATCAAGCAGAGCTTTCAGGGTTTCATGAGGAAGATCTAAGAGGAACAACTCCACAATAAATGAAGTTACATTCAGTCCTATGCACTGTCTCCTACAGGACAACACAGTTAAGGTCTCTACAGCACCACTGAATCCTCTGATCTCCTCTTTAACAATGCTGATCACACACATGGAGCTGGTCTGCCCAGCAGAAACAAGCCCAGGAGAGCTGCAGCATGTTTTCAGGTGGGGCTGGAAGGACATTTTGAGGCCCAGAGAAGAAAATGGAGCTGGGAAGGGGCTGGAGCCCCAGGAGCAGCTGAGGGAGCTGGAATGGGGCTCAGCCTGGAGAAAAGGAGGCTCAGGGGGGACCTTGTGGCTCTGCACAGCTCCTGGCAGGAGGGGACAGCCAGGGGGGTCGGGCTCTGCTCCCAGGGAACAGGGACAGGAGGAGAGGGAACGGCCTCAGGCTGGGCCAGGGGAGGCCCAGGTTGGACAGCAGGAGGAATTTCCCCATGGAAAGGGTGCTCAGGTACTGAAGGGGCTGCCCAGGGAGAGTTGAAGTCCCCATCAATGGAGGGCTTTAAGAGATTTGTAAATGTGACACTTGGGGACATGGATTACTGGTGGGCTTGGCAGTGCTGGATTAACTGCTGCACTTGATGATCTTGTAGGTCTTTTCTAACCTTAATAATTCCATGATTCTGTAGCCACTGAAGCTTCAGATTTACTCCCCAAAAAGCTGTGCTGGTTCAAGGCATCTTCCCTAATTTTTTCTGCTTAAACACACCAATTTTCTTTTTTCCCCCCAAGCTCAACTGTGAAACAAAGCAGCAGTGCCTGCTGCACGTCACCCCCAGGGCAATTCCTTCAGAAGACAAGGAACAAACCTGTTCCTGTACGTCCTTAAGCACAGCATGCAGGAAGAGGAAAATCCAGGCGGGAGGATGAAGTTGTTCACTTTTACTCTTCAGTCAAATTATAGGTTGTGCTATTTAAATCCCTGTGAGCCCAATCACAAAATTTTATTAAACAGTTTTCCATGTTTAACAGTTATTCATGGAAAGGTCCACTATAATAGTATTTTAGCACCATCAACCTGTCGAAATCAACCTGCCCAATTACTCCAAACTACATTAATAACACCGGATATTACACTAATTGTGTCCAGTTTCTATGCAGACGAGGTCCCGTGGGGCTAATTTTGCATCCTCAGGGGCAAGCAACTCAGCCATCAGCCTGATTTCACCAGGAATCCCTCCTCATTACACAAGTCCAGGCTGTCAAACTTTTTCTTTTTTTTTTAGAAAAAAAAGGTTAATGGGCCAATCAGTCATCAATTATTTCCTGGAAGGGCAGCAGAGGAAGGGTTAAAGTGTGAAGAACCAGCTGCCACTGACTTCCATTTGGAAGTTATTATCAACAGGAGATGTCTAAAATGCTGTTGTTGTTTGTTTTGTTTTGTTTTGTTTTTTTTGAAGAGGGAAGGGTGGCTGGGATGGGAAATGGGCCAAAACTGTGAGATTGTGATGATAGGGAAGGAAAAGCACAATAAATTTTTTCTTTTCCTGGAAGTGGGCATGGAATCAGTGCATTCTAGGGTGCCCAGCTGTGGCTGCCCCATCCCTGGAAATGTTCCAGGCCAGGTTGGACAGGACTTGGAGTCACCTGGGATAGTGAAAGGTGTCCCTGCTCATGGCAGGGGTGGAATGAGATGGGCTTAAGGTGCCTTCCAACACAAATCATTCTGGGATTCCAGGGACACTTCTCACCATCGTCTTTCCATAGTCAACTGCATTTAACCCAAGTTCACATTTATTTTGCTCTGCCAAAATCCAGACACTGCCACAGCCCACCCACTTCTGGAAAACAAAGAGATAAAATTTCTTAGGAGCAATGGATTGTGGAAGAAAAAACAAACGTTCAGGACACGGGAGGCTCACTGCCTTCCCCTACCCATGTGTTTGTGATGTGGGACTGAGATCAGGTTTAGAAAACCACACTGAAAATTACCACAGGATACAATTAGTCTATAACTTGTTCCAGAGAACTCCATTTTAAGCCTATGGAATGTAGGGAGAACACATGTCCAGAAGCACTCACACCTCTCGGTATCTCTCAGGAGTGGTTCTAAACAACGTGCACAAATCAGCTTAGTCTCCATTTTCACTCCCCACCTATTTTACTCTTTATATTAAGAACTACACAAATAACCACTGACACCTTGCACCAGTGATGGGCACAATTCCAGGTCACAAGATCCTAGAAGATCAGGTTGGGAGGGACCTCAAGGATCACCTGGTCCAGCCATTCAGCACGGAAAGTCAACAGGAGGTAAGGCCTCCTTTCTGCTGTGCAGAAACCACACCCATCCTAAAAGCTGGCTTTTAAACAAATAAATATAAAGGTATTTCTAAGAGGCATTTATTAATATTTTGCCTGAACCAGGAATAAGACTGGATCTTCTGGCTTCCATGCCAACCAGGCTGTGCATTTGTATCTCTGCCCAACACAGCTGTCTGATATCAGAGGACGCTGGTGCTGCTGCTAATTAACAGTAACTCATCATGCACATCTGGAGGGTGGTGCCACTCACACAAAAACACTTCCCAGGAACAAGAAGTCAAGTGCAGCACCAAAACCCCCTCGAGGACGTTTCAAATGCTCCTGAAGCACCTTCAAGAGCTGAGGTTACAGCCTGAATCCCAGCCAAGCCTGCCTCAAGTAACACCCAGACCTATTTAAGCTCCTTTTTCATTGCCTCCTCCTCCCTCTCCTGAAAATCTCTTCTGCTCAAGCACCATAACCCTTCATCCTTTCAAAAGGAGGAGAGGGAAGAGCTGCTGGGGTGCCCTGGGAAGCAACAGGAGTTGTTTACAACGCACAATTTGTTTACAAGGTGTTATTTACGTCCCACGCGTGTTAGGTCGTGTTACCTTTTGCCACTCGGTATGAATTACCCCCCTCACTTGGCAGATAAGTATGTTTATTAGCAGCCTCAATTAAGGAAATATTTGTGCCATGTCCCACTGGGCATGGCTATGCTAATACTTCTCTCCCCTTTCCAAACCTAGTGTCTAAATCTAATTAGTTTTGAAAATCAACCCCATCAGGACAATGGAGCTCTGCTATCGCTTGCCCACAGCTCTTGGTAAAGGTTGCGTTTCACTGGAAGAGTTTTATTCTGTTTTATATCACATTTTTCTGAGTGGTGGTGAAAGGCACTGAAGGCACTGAAGGCACTGAAGCCCTCTGCCTCATGGGCTCGATGTTTTATTTGGGTGTCAAGACAACACAAGTTGAAAAATTTTTAAAAATTCAGTTTAGACAGACAGGATATAACTTCCTGCACGGGCACAGCACCACAGCAGCACCAGCATCACTTCGAAACCAAACGTAGCTTGGGACTTCATGAATATCCAAACAAAAAAGCTTTCCTTCCGTGCCCAGCAAATCCAACCAAAATCACACATGCAACGGTGAGGAGGAGAAAAATCAGGATTTAATATCTTTATGCATGCAGAGTATAGGCTTTTAATTCCTTAAAGGTAATCCTTCCTGCTGTGCTGCAAAATCGTAGAATCACAGAATGGTTTGGGCTGGAAGGGACCATAAAGATCATCCAGTTCCACCTCCTGCCACAGGACACCTTCCACCATCCCAGCTTGCTCCAAGCCCTGTCCAACCTGGCCTGAAATCTGTTGGTATAGGAGAAATTATTCTGTATTTTAATAATACTGCCATGATAACATGTACAAGGTACTCTCAAAACCAGAGTGAGGTTTGTTTTAAGCAAAACTCACTGCTACCTATTTTTCCCCCTTAAAGAACCAAAGGATTGCTTCAAGCCTGGCTGCCTGCAATAGGGAGCACATGGCAATTTCTCATTTGTCAGTGGCTTCCCATGGAAAAACACCCAAAATCTGACAACCAAAGACTTTAGGCAAACTCTAAAATGAAATAAAGTAAGATTTCTTGTAATGAGACAGAACTGATGGAGGAGGTACCTCTGCAATTATGGGGCAAGGCAGCTGTCAGGCTCTGCTCCCAAGGAACAGGGGACAGGACAAAAGGAAATGGCTTCAAGCTGTGCCAGGGGAGGCTCAGGTTGGACATCAGCAGAAATTTCTCCATGGAAAGGGTGGTCAGGCTTTGGAGTGCAGTCCCCATCCCTGGAGGTGCCCAAGAAAGGCCTGGATGTGGCACTCAGTGCTCTGGGCTGGGGACAAGGTGGGGATCAGTCACAGCTTGGACTCAATGGCCTTGGAGGGCTTTTCCATCCTCAGTGATTCTGTAACGCCCTCAGAAGGTTGAGTCCTTCAGCTGGGATCCCACACCTGGAGAAAATCCCACCCAAAAGATGATTTTTGCTGTGAAACAGCCAGGAGAGAGCAGCTCCTCTGATGGGGAAGCTCAAGCACAGAGTCCCTGCATGCTGGGGACCATNTAGGTAGCCCAAAAAGGCATCACCATCACCTACCCACAGCACAACTGCAGCACCTGGGCTGCACCTTCCTCCAGCTCCATCTGAGATCTGCCCACCTGGCAGCTCACACAGAACACCTAAAAACACCAGGAGGGTGCTAAAAATGATTGGAGAGCTTTTCAAACCGGGGCTGAACCTGGCAGAAACGTTTTTGGGTGTGTAAATAGGTGTGAGTGCAACTGAGCAAGTGTGTGCCAAAAACCAAAGCAGGTTTGTTATTCTGGACTGTCATTTCCCATCATCGTTCTCTTTTTTGAAGGCATAGTTATCTAAACATGTGGTTTTTAATACTTACAATGCTCATTAACTCCACATTTGCATGTCTCACCATTCCAGCTCTCACACAAAGGCTCACAGTACCAGCTCAAAGCTATGAACATTGAATCTCCAGCTTTTGGGGGGGATAAAACATCCAAAAAATGATAGATTTGCCCAATTTTAGAATTTCATTTTGATGCTGTGTCTCAAAACTTTTTGGGCCATGGCCAGCAGGACTGGGTTCCCACACCAAGGTGCCTTCAGTACTTAGTTTGATCAGTAAGATAAAAGATTCCTCAAATGAGACAGGCCCTAAAAAAATTTCATTTGTAAAACACAAGGGAATCCATGTATTTGTTCCTCTGCTGCAGTTTATTAACAGGTAGATAAAAACTCACAAGCTTCTCAAGCACTCAACCTGTAACAACAAACATACCTGATCAGAGGAAAAATTGTGCTGGGAGGTATAAACAACAAATAGAAAATTTAAAATTATTAAAGTGTCTCCGTGGAAAAAAGACAACCTGAATGAATATCTGACAGTCGCTTTCTGCCTTTTCATATTTTGCACTTCACATTTGAAAAGACAACGAAAGGATCAAACCAGCCAGTTTAGCAGCTCTGAAAGGCAATAATTTTACACTTAGGCCGAGAAATAAAATAAAATCATACTTAAAAAAAAAAAAAGCTGCCTTAACAAGCTGGAATAAAACCCCACTTTTGTTTCCTGTGCACACTTCGGCAGGGAGAGCCAGGCCCCCGCCAGCAGCCTGGGCTGTAATTGTGCAAAAAAAGGACGGTGATATAAATCACCAAAGGTTAATGATCAGGATGTGAACAGAGGGACTTGTTTACAGAAATAGCATGCAATTTAAAATTTACAAGAGATTTAATGCCACTGCTTGGCAATCACTAAAATCAACAGCCCAGAAAACAGTGACATTAAGAAAAATATTACAGTTATAATCATTCCAAAATAAGTCAATTAGTGTTAGGGCATGCGCTCGCGATTACTTGACCCATTTGGTTCGNTACCTGAAGCTGTAATTGGAAGATTAACCCCCAATACGCAAAGGACCAAACTTATAAAAAGTGTGAAAACCCATGACCCTTTGTCCATTTTTGGGTGTAGCCCCTGAGCCTTTGTCTGCCCGGAATGTACCTGAAAGCCCTTCAGTAAGTTTAGCTGCTTTTATTCTTTATTTTTTTATTCTTTATTTTATTATTATATTATTTATTCTCTTAATTTTGTCTGGCCTCTGTTTTTAGGTAGCCCAAAAAGGCATCACCATCACCTACCCACAGCACAACTGCAGCACCTGGGCTGCACCTTCCTCCAGCTCCATCTGAGATCTGCCCACCTGGCAGCTCACACAGAACACCTAAAAACACCAGGAGGGTGCTAAAAATGATTGGAGAGCTTTTCAAACCGGGGCTGAACCTGGCAGAAACGTTTTTGGGTGTGTAAATAGGTGTGAGTGCAACTGAGCAAGTGTGTGCCAAAAACCAAAGCAGGTTTGTTATTCTGGACTGTCATTTCCCATCATCGTTCTCTTTTTTGAAGGCATAATTATCTAAACATGTGGTTTTTAATACTTACAATGCTCATTAACTCCACATTTGCATGTCTCACCATTCCAGCTCTCACACAAAGGCTCACAGTACCAGCTCAAAGCTATGAACATTGAATCTCCAGCTTTTGGGGGGGATAAAACATCCAAAAAATGATAGATTTGCCCAATTTTAGAATTTCATTTTGATGCTGTGTCTCAAAACTTTTTGGGCCATGGCCAGCAGGACTGGGTTCCCACACCAAGGTGCCTTCAGTACTTAGTTTGATCAGTAAGATAAAAGATTCCTCAAATGAGACAGGCCCTAAAAAAATTTCATTTGTAAAACACAAGGGAATCCATGTATTTGTTCCTCTGCTGCAGTTTATTAACAGGTAGATAAAAACTCACAAGCTTCTCAAGCACTCAACCTGTAACAACAAACATACCTGATCAGAGGAAAAATTGTGCTGGGAGGTATAAACAACAAATAGAAAATTTAAAATTATTAAAGTGTCTCCGTGGAAAAAAGACAACCTGAATGAATATCTGACAGTCGCTTTCTGCCTTTTCATATTTTGCACTTCACATTTGAAAAGACAACGAAAGGATCAAACCAGCCAGTTTAGCAGCTCTGAAAGGCAATAATTTTACACTTAGGCCGAGAAATAAAATAAAATCATACTTAAAAAAAAAAAAAGCTGCCTTAACAAGCTGGAATAAAACCCCACTTTTGTTTCCTGTGCACACTTTGGCAGGGAGAGCCAGGCCCCCGCCAGCAGCCTGGGCTGTAATTGTGCAAAAAAAGGACGGTGATATAAATCACCAAAGGTTAATGATCAGGATGTGAACAGAGGGACTTGTTTACAGAAATAGCATGCAATTTAAAATTTACAAGAGATTTAATGCCACTGCTTGGCAATCACTAAAATCAACAGCCCAGAAAACAGTGACATTAAGAAAAATATTACAGTTATAATCATTCCAAAATAAGTCAATTAGTGTTAGGGCATGCGCTCGCGATTACTTGACCCATTTGGTTCGCACTTAAGTGAAGAGAAAAAAAATCCCCCTCCTTTACAGCGAGATTACTGAGTTGTGACCTATTTTGCATTCCCTATTCCTTACACCATACCTCTTCCATGCTGCTGGAGATGGTGGTGGTGTTTTTTCCCCCCTCACCCCTCCTTGCTTGGTTTCAGAGTCATTCTGACCTTTGACAGTTGTAATAATAATAAAAAAAAAGTATTAAAAAAAAGAAGAAAATTTATAATTGTGTTGTTTGAAGGTGGAGAGGGGCGGGGGGAAATAAATACATAAAATTCCTTGTGCTATTATACAAAAGGCATGACGGCTGCCTTGGGTGGGGGAAAAAAAAAGCAATGTAAGTCAATTTGTGAACTTTGGCACCGGGTGACCTTTAGAAATACAACAATATCCAGAATTTACAAGCAAGAGTAGCACATGCAAATGACCCGGCACTGTCTCGCCTCTGGATTAGAGCTGGAAAGAGCATTGTGGAGAAGGCTTGCACAAAACAAATTAAGATTGTTACTTAAATGTCATGGCACACTATTGTATTTGGCTACAGATCATTACACCTGATACTAACACTTTTAAAAACCGTAATAACTTGGGAAATATTACACTGAGTGCCCACATGGAGAAAGGGAAAATATATATATGTATCTCTTAAAAAAAATAAATAAAATGAGAAAATGGGTTCCTGAAGTAATTTAAACATCACCACTCCACGACTAGAGGGAAAGGTCAAAATTTAAGTAAGCTGAAAGGAACATGAATGGCAAAATAAAAGGCACGAACAGAAAGATGAAAAGACCAAGTGGAATGACTCTGCAAACACGGGGTGGAAACAAACACGCATGCTTGGGGCAAATCTCATTTCCAGGGGGAAAGGGAGAGAGGCAAGGAGGGCGAAATTTTGGAGAAGTGGGTTAAAAAAAGGGGGGGAGAGAGGAAGTGTTGGGCTGGGATGGGTGGGTTTGTTACCTTCGGTGTTGGTGCTGCTGCTGCTGTAAATATTTCGCAGGCTACCAACACGGTTTAGTTTCCAAGCTTTGCGTTTGGCTGCGTCCAGAGAGCAGGAGGGGAAGAGAGAAAAAAAAAAAAGAGAATAAAAATAAAGAAAAAAGAAGGGGAAGGAAGAAAAAAAATTTTTTTTTTCAATGAAAAAGGGGAGAAAAGAAACATCAAAAAGCATGTGAAGTAAAATACAAGCACGAGCCTGCTCACACATGAAGAGCTACACACAGAAAAAGCACACAAGGACCACTCAGCCCCTGCAATCCATGGCCAATGTGGAAAACCTCGTATTCAGAGTGATTCTTCTTTCAGCCACCACAACATGACATGATTTGACAAGATTAAATGGATCTGCTATTGGAATAGACAAAACAGACCAGCAGAAGTTAAAAAAAAAAAAGGCAAAAAAAAAGGCAGGAAGTGTTTGTGCAGAAGATACAGGACTGGACGAAACAGCTACTGCAAAATGCGATTTAATTCACGACAAAACACAGCCAGACAAGAGCTCCTTTTCCTCCAAAAGCCTGTGGGGATCACTTGGTGCCTGGAGTTCACCCTTAAACCTCCTTTTTGCATCAACATCTTTAGAAACTGAGGTGATGATGTAATGACCTTAAATCCTCGTACCAACAAATGTTCTTTGTGGCCCTGAGTTCAGAGAAAGTAGAATCATAAAATCCCAGAATGGTTTGGGTTGGAAGGGACCTTAAAGCCCATCTTGTTCCACCCCCTGCCATGGGCAGAGATACTTTCCACTGTCCTAGGCTGCTCCAAAATTCTCCCCCACTGCAAAATCGAAGTCTTTATTTGGAAAGGAGGAAAAGAAAAAGTCTATTCTCTACAGAGAATAGCAACAGCCTTGTTTTATTAGAATTGGCCCAAAGTTTGAGATCCTCTGAGCTGCTGCTTCACAATTAGCAGAAAATATGGCTCAAAAGCACTCTGTTCCCAGGCTCATTAGGGGAGAGCACATTTTCACCTTCTTTAGAATCTTTAAAACACTTTGGTTAGGCTGGGTTTCATCACACAGGAACCAGAAGAAACATCTGAGTACCCCAGGACACCTGAAAGCCACTGGAAGAACAGGGAACTGCTGGAATTACCATGTCTGGAAGTGTGTAAATGGCATTTGGATGTGGGACAGGGTTTAGTGGTGAACATGATGGTGCTGACTTGGTGGTTGGACTCAAAAGTCTTCCAAGGGACCTCAGACCCTTCTCCCTCCCACCACAGATGTCCCTCACTCTTTAGGACATCATCAACACCCCACAACACAGCCAGTACCAGGATACATTAATTTAAGAAATTTCCTTCAATATTTATGAGGGAATTTCTGTAATGCCCCATGGAACTCAGACCAAACAGCTGCTCACAGGGAAAAGGAACATGAAGTCATTCCAGGCTCTAACAAAAAGCTCCATTTTCAGCTGAAGAATTAAAGCTGGAAGGGCACTACCTGAACCCCCCTGACTGTTAAGCTAGGTATGATTTGAATAAAGCCATCTGCAGGCTTTAATGCTCCATACTTAAAAGGAGGACTGGATTCTGAGTGACATCATCAAATCTAAAAGTGTTTGCATTGGGTGCATCCTTCAAGCTGGAAAAACCCTTTCATTTAAAGACCTGTTTAAGAAGTCTCTGCACTCGAGAGGCACAATTGCCCTGCAGAAAACTTGTTTTTCCTCTGAAACATTTACATATAAATAGGCAAAATCGAGGTTTGGCACCCCTCTGAAAGGGAAGATGGTCTCCAGTGCACAGAGACCCTTTCCCAGTGCCCTTCCCATTTCTCACACTTTAATGGCACGTTTTGCGTGCAGGAGTGAACCTGCAGCCCGCTTTTCTATTAACCTATTGATGAAATAATCCATTTTAATGTGTTAGGTGTCAGGCCTTTCCCTTCCCTTTAAACAAATGGACTTTTTCCACAGAGATGCTGATGTCCTGATACATCCATGTGCATCCTTTGGCATCCATTAGGCTCCTGCCTGCTTCCTCCAGGTGTTCTCCTGCCTTTAAGGATTCAATAAGGGTTTGGACACTGCCAAGCAAAGCCTCTGCAGGGTGATTGATGTGCCAGGGGGAGCAGAGCCATCCCACCCTGCCTGCCTCTGGAATTACACACTGTTGTTACCCACAACCAGGCTGGAGCAGGCTCTGCAGGTCATTATCTGCCTGCTTTGTCTTTGAATTATTTCCCAGGATATTCAGTTTGCCTGCTCCAGGTTCACTTCCTGGTCCCAAAGTTAACCCAACAAAAGCTCTTGTTGCCAGCTCCAGAGATATCTATATCATCTATATCTCTATGTATCATTCATATAATCTATATATATATCTGTATCTATTATCCAAATCTATTTTCTATACCACATATACGCTTAATCAAAGAATCCCCAACTGGTTACCAATAAAATGCTGTAAGAAATACTTAATTATCTAACAGAAAAACTCCCTAATAAAAAAACATCATTAAGGCAGATTGATTTTTGAAGTAATTTCTGGAAGTTTTCTTCCAAAATGCCACACAGTTAGTTTCTAACTAAAGATTCCAGGGAAAAAAAAAACCAGACAAACTTTCTCAAACCTCAAACTCCTTCTGGAATGAAGTTAACAATTTCCCAGTATTTAGTTTAACTTTTACTGAAGTGGCAAACAGTATTGGTCCTGGGATACTGAGGATCCAGGGAAGCTGTGGCTGCCCCATCAGGATCAAGAGAAACATCTGAAAAAACACCACTGTGGGCACGGAGCCACACCAGGAAGTGCCACATTTACCCACATATTGAACACCTCCAGGGATGGTGACTCCACCGCTGCCCTGGGCAGCCTCTTCTGATCCCTGACCACCCTTTCAGCGGAGAGATTTTCCCTGTCCCTGACCAGGGAGTGGTGGCAGCAGCTGCAGCTCTGGCAGGACATCCAGCTGGATCTGGGGACACAGAAAATCCCTTTGCTGATGCTCCTGAGTGCTCCCCTGAGCTGAACTATCCCCATTGGTGTAGAATATGCTTTTACACCGGCACATCTCAGAGTGAGAAGAGCTATGTTGGTACAGGAAGGAGGAAACAAGGCTTCAGGACAGCCTTTTGTTAAGATATGGAGGAACTGGGAATCAATTAAACTTAATCACTCCCAATTACCACCTCTCTTTGTATTTGCTCAGGCAATAACTTTACAGCTGTGAGCAGCCCCTCGCAGACAGGATTTCTGTGTTTGCTTTAATGGGGCTGCTATTTATTCTCTGCTAATGAATCTGCTTGTCCTGCCTAGTTTTGATTAGTCAGGTTCTGTAGTAAATATCTCTACTACCACTATGATCACGTAGCATTATTTCCAAAAGCAGGAGGTGTTTGTAGGAAGAGTTTAAACCCACATGTGATCTGAGGACGCATCTGTTTGTTACCTGGGAAGTTCTCTAAGGATGCTCAGGATAATACAGTCAACAAAACACCACATTAACCCTTTCCCACCTGCTCCAATTCAGTTCTTTTTACATTTTGATAAGCAGAAACACACTTTTATTCGTGGGAGAGCGTTCCCATGTACAGTCTAACCCTGAAACCCGCCCTCCAGTGCCGCAGCGAGGCGTTCCAGATGTGCTAATGTCACCTCTGGTCTTGCTGTGACAGAGTACTTTGCTGATTAGATAAATTGTCCTCAGACAGCTGATTAAAAACTGCTGTGTGTCCGAGCCTGGCCAGCCATGTTGGAGGTGGAAGCGTGCATGAATTACATCCCTGGAGTGTGCTGAGCAGTGCTGATTAAATGAGGCACGCCACAGCCCTCAGCATCAATTATCAGAAATAATAGGATCTCTGCACCTAGGCTGGGGGAAGGGGGCTGGCCTGTCATGTGCTTCTTCCCAGCACCCATGTGACAGAAATACCAGGGGCCAGGCACCCCAGCAAGGCTGCTCTGCTCTGGGTGTGCAGCACTTAAACGCTGAGGAGGTGGCTGAGGAAAACCCTCCTCCCACAGCACAGGCCAGGGGAGCTTCTCCAGCTTACACCTGCGTGGCATCAGCCCAGGAAAATTGATTTGTTAGAGGCGGATGGAAGGCAAAGCTGAATATTTGGGGATAAACTTCAGCTCTCCCCCTGCTCTTCCTCGAGTTTTCCTGCACCACGTGTGGTTGCATAAGGGGCAGGCTGGGGAATTCCCTTTCTTCTTGGTCAGCAACTTGTCCAACAAGACCCCACTCTTTGGTCAGAGGATTGAAATGATTCCCTTAAGACACAGCTCAGGAGATTCCCAGATCGTGCAAATTTGTCTCTGCGACTGTGAAGGGCCTTGACATTGTTTTAACCCATGTGAAAGCAGAAATGACAAAAATTCCTCAAAAAAGGATTAAAAAACCCCCAAAACATACCCCAGGCCTATCTAATATAGATCTATACATAAATATGTATATCTAAATAAAATGAACTGGATACATTGCATTTCAATATCTGTCCAAGACTAAACTTTAAAATAAAAAAATGACACAAAGTGCATGGATCTTATACAAAACACAGACTCATAAAATGGTTTGGGTTGGATGGGACCTTAAAGACCATCTGGTTCCAACCCTTACCATGGGAAGGGATGATAAATATGTTCACTGCTTTTCTATTTATTAAACCAGATTTCCACAATGAACCATCTTTAAACACCTGAACATGATTCTAAAGTTTCCCAACATTTCTGTTTGGAGCAGGTGGGATTATCAGGACATATGCCCCAAAAGACAAAAAAAAAAAAAAAAAAGGGAGACAGAAGATATTTCATACGGCAACAGCCCTTAATGTGCTCTTTTTGGACTCCAGAACACTCAGAAAAAACAAGCTGATGTAAAGTAAATTAAGAAAAGTGCTGAGTTACAGAAATTTCCCCAAATACAACTGAAACTGTATGTCTGGTACAAAAAAACCCAACTCCTTCCTCTGCAACTGAAATCCTTTCCCATGCTCTATTTTAAACCCACAAAACACTCTAAAAGTAATACTTCAAATCCTATTAATAGTTAATTACATTTGGCTTCTCTTCAGCTTTGAACATTTCAAATGAATGGGGAAAAAAATGAAAACACATTCATACTTCTGCTGGTGACAGGGGAAAAAAGTTACTTTAATTAAGGATTTCTAAAAAATGTTTTTAGTTCTTTTTTTCCCCCTTGCAATATTTTTCCATCCAAATTTCTGCAGTAGATAAAGGACCCACTAAACGATTTCAGTGCCTTTCCAATACACTATAAACATACAAGATTCCAATTGACAAAAAGGAAATGGTAATTGGAAACATTTTTCTCAGTTTTTCATTATCTGAAGCAGAAAATTATGGCTCTTTTCTCCACACACAAAAAAAATCCTTTTCAACCACCTAGAAAAATTGTCTTTTAATAAAAGCTTTAAATTATACTATCATATTTCAAAGGCAATGAACAGTTAAAGCAGCTAATCAAAGGTATAATTATTTAATGACTCTGACTCCTGCTATGTAACAGGGCTGGAATGGCTTGGCTGTGATCACCAGACCCCCAGCTCCAGCTCTGCAAAACAAGCCCTTGGCTGGGAGCATTCCAGTCACCCATTCCTAAGGTTAGCTCCTCCAATTTTGGTTGACTTCACCAGGCCAGCTGAGCTATTATGGAATTAAGGGAATCATTTTGTCACCGCTTTTTTGTACACATCTGGACTAGAAAAAACCCACAAAACAACTGTAAGAGGTTTTCCTGCAGAGGAAACAAAAATATTTCCCTGACAAAATGGGATTTGTCAAGATCACAATTGATTTTTTTTTCACTTTTAATGCTACGTGACAGTTTTCTGTAAACCCCAGCTGCCCCGCTCTAGTAATTCAGATGTAAAACACACCCCCACTTGAAATGTGCTTATTGAAAATCTGTCCTAAATGCATTTTAATATTTTTATTGAAAGAAATCTTCATTAATTTACTCCAGGTGAGTGAAGCAGCGAGCTTCTGACTCCATTCCATTGCTTTTGTCACGTCTTTTACAACTGGAAATATGACTGGAATAACATGTAATCATCAGGCATTAATTACCAGAGCTATCCAGGAGTGTACAGTGCACCTTGTCTGGTTTTCTATTTAGAGCAGTTTGTGCCATTACATCTGAGCCTCAGCCCTAAATATGAACTTCTATTATACTTTTTCTGTTGTACTAAATTCCTTCTTTTTTTTGGTTACACAGTTAGATTTCACAGAATCACAAAGGTTGGAAATGACCTCCAAGATTATTGAGTCCAATGTTTGACCAAATGCCACAAAGCACAACAGCAAAGTGCCACAAATTTTTTGAACACTTTCAGGGATGGTGACTCCACCACTTCCCTGGGCAGCCTGTTCAGCTGATGCAAGATATTGGACCCTCTGGAATTTCACAGATATTCACATTTCTCCCCAATTATCTTGGTCCTGGGGTCAGTCTCATGCTTGTCACCAGGCTCATCGGAGCTCAGGTGACACCAGCACCTGGGGTGGCACTGGAAACCAGACACGCTGAGGGAGCTGCCCCTCCCAGCTCTGCACCTTGAAGCCAAAGGTGACTCCAGGATCAAAGGGGACATCCAGGGACACTACACCTGTGACAACAAACCCTGCTTGATGGGACATCCAAACCGCCTGGGCTTTGAGAGCCTTCCTGGCAAAGCTGCCATTGTCATGGACTAGCTCGGGTTTGGAAGGGCCATCCAGTCCAACCTCCCTGTCACAATTCTGGAACAAAAAATGTTACTAAACCCCTTCACTAAAACCCTCACTAAGCCCTTCACTAAAACCTTCACTAAACCCCTCCCAATGCGTTTGGAAGGAGATCAGGAAACAAGCTGAAGAGGAAGCAGAATTTGGGGGAAGAATCCAGGGAACTTCTGCCAAGGTGTCTTACAGGAAGCAAGTCAAGACTGAGCTGGGACCCAGGGAGCACCAATATTTATGAAATTCTTCCAGCCTTCATTTCCTAGAGATTTTTTGTAGATACAAGTGATGAAGAATTTGATTTTCCTAATGCCCAGGTTAGGCATCAGTGTCACTTTAATATTCCAGCTTTGACTCACTCTGAAATGTAAACTACTGAAATCAGAATTACTGTTACCATCTCCCATTTTGCTCACCTTTAATCCACATCATCCACCCTACTGCAAAGGTAAGTTCACACTAGGTAAATAAAAACTGAGGCACACAACAACATACAAACCCCATATATGTGCACACGTAACATAAACACAAATTCTTTGTGCATTTCCATCACTTGTGAAAACAAGCAGGGGCCAACCTGCCAGTGTTAGGTGTTAATAGTTTAGTGTGTCACTCTGCTTGTGGTGCAACGTCTCATGTAAGAGTAGGGATTCCCCACTGGAAAAATCCTGGTTGGAGAGATTTATTGTGTCAAGGCCGTTCCCCACAAAGTGCTCACCCACCTGTGATGATTATTTCTCTATAAACCTGAATAATCATGCTAAGACAGGAAGGCCACCACAGAATTATTTAGGCTGGAAAAGACCTTTATGAGCATCTCCCTTTTTGCCTGAGCTTCTACATCACCCTGCACTGACAGAGCAAGGAGGACAGCCTGAGCATGGAGGGTTCACTGGAACTCTGAGTTTTTTAGAAGTTCCTACCCAGGAGTGCACCCACAAAACCCACAAACTGTTAGCAGGAAATAGGACAGGACAAGGGGGAATGGTTTAAAACCACCAGAGGGAAATTGGGATATTGGGAAGAAATTCCTCCCTGTGAGCGTGGGCAGGCCCTGGCACAGGGTGCCCAGAGAAGCTGTGGCTGCCCCTGGATCCCTGCAAGTGTCCAAGGCCAGGTTGGACAGGGCTTGGAGCAGCCTGGGATGGTGGAAGTGTCCCTGCCTATGGCAGGGGGTGGGTTAAGATCGGCTTTAAAGTCCCTTCCAAACCAAACCAAACCAAACCAAACCAAACCAAACCAAACCAAACCAAACCAAGCCAAGCCAAATCAAACCAACCCAACCCATTTAGGATAAATCTATTACTTTGCATTTTAGAACTCCTCAGAGCCTGCACAATTAAACAGCCACCTCAAAGCCAGCAATGGGACACAGCAGCATGGAATTTTCACAAGGAGTTTACAAACTTCCAATTGATCCTCCCAAACTCACTGCTCAAGCAATGCTTACTGCACAGGTCTCACTCTCCTTGGGGAAGGAGTCTTAACCCATCCCTCTTCATAGGGAGAAATGAAGTACTAAGACACCCAGTGGAACAGAACAATTCTTTCCAAGGGCAGAGACAACTTTTTGTTTGCATTTCCAAGATCTTCACCCACAGGAAGTCCCTATCACCTATGGCTGTCTTGGGTGGGACTCCTCAGATTTAATGTTAATTTGCACAATACCAGTGAAAAATGCAAAAAACCATGAAGTTGAAGATGTTTGTGACTTGCTATTACCCAGCATTTGTCCAGATCTTTGCACTAATCCATCCAGCTCGGGGTTGTGGCTGCTCCTACAAGAAGGTTGTCATCCCTGTAATTTGACTTCAGCAATTTGACTTCTGTAATTTGACTTTTTTTTCCAAAGCTGTGGTTGCAGGAAATCCCTGGGGAGCTGCTGTGGTTAGCTCTGGAATGAAGTGGGGCAAAGGAGGATGGGATTTGCTATTTGCATATTCTGAACAGGTTAGGCAGGGCCCACACAAACACCACGTGGCTGAGGGACCAAGCCATGAATTAAGAGACTCATGCCAAAGTCGTGCTGCTTTTCACCCTTCCAGCAAAACCCTGAGTAACAACTGCATTTGGCCTGCAAAGATAAATATTAAATCTTGAATTTACATCAGCTGCTGGTGTCACAGGCTCCCTTACAAGCCACAGCTCCGAGCTGTTAACTACTAACTGGCTCAACTACAATGCCTGCTACTAATCGCTTATTGAATAATGGAAGTGACACAACTGATAAAAGGTTTCAATCCTGGAAAAAAATGATTTATAGTATTTCACTCCACTGGCACTGTTATTTGTGTGACAAATGGTTGAACAGACACCAGTTAATTTCCACACACCTCCAACTCGGATGTGGCAGCTCCTGCTGGAGCATCCAAATAATCACGCCCTGCTCACAAGGCAGCCAGGCCAGTGTGAGGGGCTGAATGCTGGCATTTTATCAAGGCTGAGCCCCAAATCAATTCACCCAGTGGATTTTATTTTTTGGTGGTGCTGAGGGGCAGGGAGAGCATGGCTAGGAAGAGGAGTATCCTGATAAAAGCAGGAAGGTGCAGCTCGGGAGATGGGCCCCGCTCCTCCAGTGCAGAGATGAAATCAATACCAGCGAGGCATCAATGATTCCAGAAGGCTCCAGATCCTTTATGGATTTTTCCTGATGGCCAAAGCTGGACTGCAGCATCACCCACAGCTGTCAAGGCTGTTATGTTGCAGTGTAATATCCCTGTGCACTGCAAATCCCACCTTGCCCTCAGCTGGGAGAGAGGGATGGGGCTGCTTTTGAGGCAGAACAGGCCAGGATTTCCACCCCTTGAGAAATGGAGTTAAAATTTACAAGCAGCACATCAGCAGCAGCTTTATCTCATTGGTTGTATCAGCAGCCTCCTGCTCCCTGTAGAAGTCAAACCTATTTTATCAAGCCACTCCTTTAAAAGCAGCAAACCCTTCAAAGTGCTGAGCTTCCACAAGTCTGCATGATTCTATTGGGTCACTTTTCAGCTTTGCACCCAAAATCTGCCATTTTTCTCATTCAAAAACATCATTTCCACACCTATAAAAACCATGCCACTGCCTGGCATGGGCAGGGACACCTTCCACTATCCCAGGTTGCTCCAAGCTCTGCCCAGCCTGGCTTTGGAACTTCCAGGGATCCAGGGGCAGCCACAGCTTCTCTGGGCACCCTGTGCCAGGGCCTCACCACCCTCAGAGGGAAGGATTTCTTCCCAATATCCTATCTAAACCTGGCTAGAGAACACAAAGCCTCAGATGAATCACAGAGAGTAAAACCAGGTAAAACAAAGAAAGACAAGAGCTCAGTTTGCACACAGGAGAACATTCAGAGGGGGATTAGAGGACCTGATAAAATACAAGCAGCAAGAATTTTCTTCAGAAGGCCTAAAAGATCTCTGGAGTGGTAAAAACCCTACAGGCTGCACTCCCAGTAGCAGGAGAAATGCAGATGGAGTATGAAGATGACTGATACCATAGGAAGCAAGGAAAAAATCCCCATTCACAACTACTTCTTGTGATCTCAGGTCGAACTCGGTGTATTTGCTCTTGAAAGATACTTGTGATAATGTGGCATTAAAAATTGCTCAGCTTTTTATCCCCTGACAATCTCCTGTGAGAGACTTGGACAACTCTGTTACTTTGCCAATGGAAATTACTTTCTAAGCATATCACATATCATCAGCCTTCCCAAGATTTCACACCAGATCACTATGAGGTTAAGTAATACACAGATTCTTCAGGTTCCTTTCCCTCTTTTCAACTACAAGCATAATATCCTTTTTTGATTTTTCCAGTTCTCTGGAACATTCCCACTGCTACGAGATCCCTTCAAAATTATATGGCCTTTCCACATGGAGTTAACTTGCAGGTACAGAAATGGCACAAAAATTTCCCACAACACACTAATACAAAAAACCACTGTGCAATCAAATATAATAAACGTTGATACAGATTATTCCCTTTAGTGGGCATATCTGGACTTGCTTGGTGGGCAAGAACAAATGGGTTTGGTAAAGAAACTGAGCATGAAAAACCAGGTAAAAAAAAGTGCAATCAAAAGCTCAGGAGAAAATCAGAGTTATCAGCCAGACACTGCACTCCTGGGTTCCCCAGAGTGACAGAACTTTGTCCTCAAGTGAGCTGTAACATCACTGAGAGGATACAAACCCCTTAAAAATGCTGTGCCAAATACAGTCAGCTTTTCCTGCTTGGAATGGGAATAAGATGGATGTAAGTGAGTAATCAATTCATGCTCTGAGGTTACTGTAAGTGGTAAAGAGGAGAACCTCACCTTACTGATTGGTGTAGCACAGGGAAGCAGATTCACCCAAAAAATGGAGGGGAAATCATGAAACCTGTCCCCAGAGATGTACAGCTGGGACAGGAACAGCCACTTGGAGGGAATTTCTTCTACTTCATCTCTCAGCATTCTCACAGTTCTCATTTCAGCCCAGTCCATCCCTCCCACCCCCTTTCAAACGTGGCTGGACTTCTGACTAAAATTACCATCACAGAGGTGTCTGCCAGTACCTTTTACTTGCAGATTAAAATCTCCATCACATCTTTCCACAAAACTTTTTAGGAGGTAAAAAAAAAAAAAAA
>VXAX01002962.1:212601-368354 GCA_013399835.1 Leptocoma aspasia | reverse complement strand
AAAATAAAATAAAATAAAATAAAATAAAATAAAATAAAATAAAATAAAGTCTAAGATCACACCATAAATTGAAGCCCAGGTCCCCTCTTCCACAGAGGGCTATCTCCCCATCATTCCAGCACATCCCATTCCTCCATGGGTTACCAAAGCTCAGCTTCTCACTTCACATCTGGGATCCAAAGTTTAACCATAAGCAGCGGTGATCTAATTATTGATGAGTTTGCCTGGACAAACCAGTGTCTAATTGTACACAGAGAGACTGAGAAATAAAGAATACAGCTGACAAATCACTAAAAATTAATCAATTTTCACATTCTCCTTATAATCACTATGGATCCTCACACCAGAGTCTTTAGGTAATCTGGTGAGCATTAACTTACATTTTCCCTTATTATTAAAAACATTAAGCACATATTAATCTATGATGTATTACAATTAGGTTTGTTCTAATTTAATTAAACACTGAAGCCTCTTAAGTATTCTGTGAAACTCAGGTATGTTGCCTGGCAAGTGGGATCTTTCTGAAAATAATTTTTCAGGAATCCTCAGTGATATTTTAGAGATCTCCAAATGGGAGCTATTACCATGGATGAGAGCTCAGTTTTAGGATGAAAATGTACATTAGTCACTGGGTAAGTATTGCCAGACTTCCTTCCCTACGTCCACCTTTCCAGGCTCAGATTGCTGGGTCATTCCTGTGTGATAAACACCAGATCTCACCATAAAATGGTGTTTATTTACAATAAAACCACCATGCAGTTATTTCTGACTGCCCATTCAAAGCCATGCACTGAACGGTGGCCAGCCAACCAAAAAGTGATTATGTGTGTGACAATGCTGATGCTGAGCCCAAAGTAATAATATTGCTTCCAATTTTAAGGTTAAGTAAACCATGAACTGCCCTTTTATGTAGAAACATGTTGGTTAAAGCATTCAAGTTGTCTGGAAACGGGCTGGATCCCTTTGGTGTTTTGTTTACCACCACAAAGCTTCGCCTTGGCTGAAAAGCCCCTGTGTTTATGATCATCACAAACCAGCCAGCACCACTAACAGTTTTCAAATGAGGATTTAAATAGTAAAATATCCTTTCTAAAAAAATATTTTCCCCTTGAAAAGCCTGCAGGACCACTGCACGCTGTACACACAGCCACTGAAGAAGTCCCAAAGGGAAGAGCTGGGGGAAGCACGAAGAAGAGGGAGCCGAAACAGTCTTGGAGCTGCCAATTCCTTGTCAAATGAAGCAGAGGCAGGAATGCTCCAGCCTGGCTTTGTCATCCATCAGCAGAGTGCAGCTCACCCTCCCTGGATGAAGGAGATGGATTTGGAGCAGTGGGAAGGAGCCAAAGTCCCGTCAGTGCTGNAAAAAAAAAAAAAGGAGATGATTAAAAAAAAAAAGAAAAAAATATTCACTTTGAATTTGTCCACCAAACTGTGGAGTCCATCAAACTGGAGCTGATGTGTTAGGACACACCCACAAAAAACAAGCACCCAGTAGGGACTAAGAGCTAGGAGGTGACAATTCCTACATGTATGAGTGTGGCATTGCCTTGAAATGACAAAACCCCTTTGTATTTCACAGGGTCTCCATGATCTACTTCTCTCTGGGAGGATAACTGGAATGAACAAGAATCCTCTTAATGTTCCTTGTATATTCAACATCCTCCTCCAAGCAGGACCAAAGCCCAGCACAATTCTGACAAGCAGAGACTCAAAGACATTCAACGTGCTGGTTCCTTTGCTGCTCAAAAAACCATTTTGGATTTATTCTGGCTCTGGGGGACAGTTCATGTCAATCTTTTCTTCTTTTTTTTTTTTCCCCACAAGTGTTGCAGGTTAAACTTTGTGCCTAACAACCCTGACAGCATCCCTTCACATTTTTTAGACGAGCTATTGAGTAGCATTATGACAAATTATGGGGCCTGATGATATGTAAAAGGAACATCTCCTCCACTCAGAGGCTGTGGAGGAAATAAAAAGACTAAAAGAAGTATTCCTAGCAAAAAAAAAAAGAAAAAAAAAAAAGCCATGCGGGGAAGCAGCAAGGTTCATTATGGATAGATTATTCATGATTCAGGAGTTCATTATTAATGGATTATTTACAAGTATTTCCAATGTGTTGTCAGCTGTTCCCCTGGGAATAGCTTTTCAATAATATCCACAACTTAAAGAAAGAATTATGAGCTGTATTGATATTCTTATTACTAAAGGCAGCAGGTAATCATCAATATGTTTAAGAGAAAAGCAAAGACCTATTTCCAACCACCTCCACAGTTATTTTTTCATGTCATAACAGCTCTGGGCATACCCTGTACTCTTTAGTGAGTAATAAATGACAGTTCTGCACTTAAAACCTTGTGTATATGGAATTTTGTAGAAGCAGATCTTGATGTTCTGTGACTCTGGGATTCTATGCAGACCTGCTCTGTTAGTCCACTCTTAAAAAATAAAATAAAATAAAATAAAATAAAATAAAATAAAATAAAATAAAATAAAATAAAATAAAANGAAAATGTACATTAGTCACTGGGTAAGTATTGCCAGACTTCCTTCCCTACGTCCACCTTTCCAGGCTCAGATTGCTGGGTCATTCCTGTGTGATAAACACCAGATCTCACCATAAAATGGTGTTTATTTACAATAAAACCACCATGCAGTTATTTCTGACTGCCCATTCAAAGCCATGCACTGAACGGTGGCCAGCCAACCAAAAAGTGATTATGTGTGTGACAATGCTGATGCTGAGCCCAAAGTAATAATATTGCTTCCAATTTTAAGGTTAAGTAAACCATGAACTGCCCTTTTATGTAGAAACATGTTGGTTAAAGCATTCAAGTTGTCTGGAAACGGGCTGGATCCCTTTGGTGTTTTGTTTACCACCACAAAGCTTCGCCTTGGCTGAAAAGCCCCTGTGTTTATGATCATCACAAACCAGCCAGCACCACTAACAGTTTTCAAATGAGGATTTAAATAGTAAAATATCCTTTCTAAAAAAATATTTTCCCCTTGAAAAGCCTGCAGGACCACTGCACGCTGTACACACAGCCACTGAAGAAGTCCCAAAGGGAAGAGCTGGGGGAAGCACGAAGAAGAGGGAGCCGAAACAGTCTTGGAGCTGCCAATTCCTTGTCAAATGAAGCAGAGGCAGGAATGCTCCAGCCTGGCTTTGTCATCCATCAGCAGAGTGCAGCTCACCCTCCCTGGATGAAGGAGATGGATTTGGAGCAGTGGGAAGGAGCCAAAGTCCCGTCAGTGCTGTGTTGTTGTGGTCTGTTCATTAACAAAGGACTCCTGACAATAATTTCAGAAGGCTAAATATGATTTATTAAAATGACTCCATAGTTCAGAAGGATTTGGGCTATAATGTGTTTAGGTACAGAGCTCAGATGCTTCTTCTTCACTGCCCCATACAAGAATGCTAGAATGCTTACAATATCAGAGAGATAACAGTCCTTCACCTCATAGGCTGAAAGAGAAACCCACATCTTCCCATATCGGGAGACAGGCAGAGAAATCCAGATGTCCTTGAAACACACATCAGAGATTTTGTTTACAGAAACCTCTACAGAGTAAAAAGACAATAAAAAGAATGCTTTCCCATGAGAAGATTTTCCTGCAGGTTTGCATACAAAAAAACTTATAATATGTTCTTATAACAGTGCCGTGCTGGCCTGGAAGGCCCGAGGGGGACGTGGGGCCAGCACGGCCACACCGGCGCTCATCGGATGAACCCTGCAGGCTGCAGCCCCCAGGTGACAATCCAAGCCCAAAAACATCCTTTCTGTGAAAAGCCCACAGATGTTTCCCACATCCCAGCATCCCACGGGAGATTGGCCGTGACTCACGGAGCCTCACGAGCTGGTGATGTCCCTGCCACGTCCCTGTTGAACAGGGGGTGTCACCATGGGATCTGCTCCACGACTGCCTCTTCCCAGCCCTCAGGTGAGCAATCCCTTGGGAAAACCACAGATTCCCACAGGCAGCAGGCTCAAAGAACAGAGCCCACGCTGCGAGAAAGTCAACGCAACCAACGAGGGAGAATTTGTCCCCTTGAGAAGTTTACCTTTCCAAGGATTTTACCTCCCTGATGGAGACCAAGGAGGAGAATTTAGAGCTGCCCTTGGGGTTTATTATGACTTGGGCACCAAAGATGCACCAAGAGGCCCCAGAGTCAAAGCTCGCCTCTCTCAGGGTGGGCAAACCCCGGCTGCTGGCACAGGGATGAGCACACACAGCGCAGCACATACAGACTCAGAGCAGCTTCTCTTCCAAAGGAAGGGAACAAAAGATCCTCACAGCTCTTCCAGGCTGCCTGGAAGTAGTAAAATGTTACTACAAAATAGGCACAAATCCCCCCAAAACCATGATCTGGAATTTCAGACAATAGCTGAACTCTAATTCATTGGAACAAAACCCAACAGCTCTGTTTCGAAGAGCAAAAACCCACCAAGATGACATTTTGTTGCTGTGAATTCTGGTCTGGCTCCTATGTGGGAGGTGAGAACTGATTTTAAAAAGACAAAAAATTAAAAAAAAACAAATAAAGCTGCTTTTTTAGGGGTGGGACTCATCAATTTGAGCTTAGTTTTAGGGAAAAAACCGCCCGCAATCCAAATAAAAGGGAAGCAATAGAAGAGGGGCAGTACCACGAGGGGGGCATTTAGTGGCAGAAACACCTTGAGGAAAGGCTGGGAGCCTACAGAACTGCAAGAGTTTCAGGCAGGTGGGGAAAAATTACACTGATTAATGGCAATAAAAATTTGGGGTGATACTAGAGCATTTTAATAGCATTTTTCCACCCTCTGGCACATTCCAAACATAATCTCTTCATTTGATGCATGGATAATACAGCATTGTACTCCAGCTTACTATAAAGTAAGTGGACTCATCAAAGTCTCTTTGAACCACACATGCATCCAAAAATTAGGAATTGCAGAATATTCAAATGTGAGAAACCAGAGTGGGGGCACTGAACAAGAAGCACCACTGACAACTAAGTATTTCCTTCTCTGACACCTGGAGTTCGATAGGCACAGCTTTAATGATTTTATTTTCATTTGAAGGGGGCCGAATAAAGGAAGATGTGATGTTTCCATAGGGGAGAAATAAACAGCAGCCTAATCAGCCTCTGAGACACGAGAATCTAAATGAAGGACCCGGCCACCGACCCTTTGCCTCTTTTAAAGCACACGGATTTATCCTCATTATGGGATAAAAACAGCCCTGGCACGGCTCAGGAACGTCAGCTTCGCACCTCTCGCACACAATCCCCATGCTTCCTGGCACAGGTGCCAAAATAGACACGTTCTGGCAGCCCGGAGGTTAAACTGGATTAATTCCTAAAACCTGAATGCTGATCTGCTGTCATTTAGCATGTGCTCAACATGTGTGCTCAGCAGCAACTGGAAATGAAATATCTTAAATATTATCAAACGGTACATCATTAAATATAAATTAGATGGAAACAGGGGAAAGCTAAAAATTGACTAGGAGTTCAGCTACTCTAAATGGCTAATACGGCCATTTTTCACCTGAAGCCCTCTCCAATACAGTTTTGCCATTAAGCAAAAACCTAAAGAAAGGTAATCAATTCCAACTAAAAAGCACTTCTCCCGGAATGACTGCACTTCAAACCCCTGGCTGGCTGCCAGCCTCCCCCCCCCACCCCCAGACAACAGCCATCAATGTTTCTGACTATCACAGGAGCACGAGGGGCCATGCATAATTGACTGGAAGATGGGCTAAAACTGTGCCCAATCAGTGTGTGATCAAAACCGCGTGGAATATTCAGCGCCACTTGATTACACGGAGCCTCGTCCTCCCGCTCTCCTCATGAAATCTCTTCAAGGTCCAGAGTACTGTAATAAGATCATTACTGTCAAGCGCTACGAATCGCAGGCAATGAGTCTTGGGATAGGAAGTCATACTTCACAAGCTCCTCTGGTCTTCCTTTTTTTTTTCCCCCCCTCTCTCCCTCTCCCTCTTTTTTTTTTTTTTTTTTTTTTTTTTTTTGTTTTTNNNTGATTTTACTGCGTGTTGAGGCAGCAAGGCGACGAGGTGACAGATAATGATCACATCACTGTGTGGCAACTAGAAAGGCACTTTTAAGAAAGAGCACAGAGAAATCAGCTTAAGAGAAACTCAAACAAATTTTTTTTTTAAGGGCTTTTTCTTTTCCCCCCTCAAAAATTAAATAGAATTAAACTGTGCAGTATTCTCCTTTCATGAATTGTGATTTAATGTCATTGAATTTAATCATTTGATAGATTTTCATATTATCCCAAAGCCTATTACCTCACAGACAAATGGCCAATTTTCTCCAGCTCACGCTCACAAAAGAAACCTTTATTAATTTTTTTTTCTTTTTTAGAGTCGGGGGGAGAACTGGTGGAAAATGTCAATGATGAGGCCTGTTCAAGTTTCCCTTTTTACCTACTGCTTCCTGGAGTTACACACCACATATGATGCATAACATCTGTCACAAGTAACTGGTCTGTAAAGAGAAAGGTGGAGGGACAGAAAACAGGAGATTAAAGCACAGGGTATAAAATAAACATAACAGCGAGCTCGGCGCTGAAACCTCACACAGGGCACGTGGATCTACAGCAGGGACTTCAGCTGATTTAAAGCTTAAAACTTGACAGAACAACATGGGATTGAAATGACTGACTGGCCAGGAGCTGGAAATAAAGAGCTCAGCATTACTGTTACAGGGAGGACATCAATACCACCAAGCATGGGAACTGGAACGGCTCCACTTGTAGCTTGGAACTGGAGAAGGCTCCAGTGATGGGACAATTGCTTAAGGGGAAGGGAAAGCCCACCTTGCCCACATCTCCAGTAACTCCCACCTACAGCACCTCCACCACCTCTTCCAGGCCTGGCACCTCCCACCATCTACAGCAGATTAAGTCCCATACCACAGCATTCTCCACTTGGTGTTCCCTATGGAGAACCCCATCCCCATGGATCTGTTCCCTTTCAAACACATTCCTCTGGGACACTGCTCCTCAAACCTACCCTTTGATCATCATTGTTGCATGAAAAGACTCAATTTCCACAGAATCCCAGAATGGTTTGGGTTGGAAGGGACCTCAAAGCCCATCCAGTTCCAACCCCTGCCATGGGCAGGGACACCTTCCACTATCCCAGGCTGCTCCAAGCCCCGTCTAACCTGGCCTGGAACACTTCCAGGGATCCAGGGGCAGCCACAGCTTCTCTGGGCACCCTGTGCCACCCTCAGAGGGGAATTGTCCCCTCCCAACATCTGACCTGAACTTACTCTTTCAGTCTGCAGCCAATATATGCATATTCAGCCATATATTTAGTGCAATTGTTCATATTTATCACCACTCTCCTCAGTTTTGGACAAGTTTTTTAAAAGATGTTACAAACACTTTGACAAAGGATCAAAACAATAAGGGGCACAAATATTTCTTTACCTACGGGTAAATATTTCTTGATCCACAGGTTGTTACACAATCCATAATTGACTAAAATGTAGGGGTTTGCAACTAAAAAGCAATTAACTACCTGCTATTGTTCTGTATGTGCCTCTTGATTATGAGCTCTTGTCAGCCAAGAGCTGATATGTTTAATAAGCCTTGGGTAGATCGGACCTGACACAATCCCCCTTGAATTCCAGGACCGAGCTGTCCATGGCAAACCTCCACAACCAGGGCTTCTGAAGGGAATTATTTAGGACTTCCATCCTTTAAAGAAAGCTGTTTCCCACTGGTAGCTCAGTTCCAACAAGCTGAGGAGTCCAAGTGCACAGGCATCCTTCAAGATGGAAGATCTAGTTCTTGAATTCCTTAGTAATATCCTTTTTTTTTTTCAGTTATACTCTCCTTAAAATTATAAGAGGTATCTTAAGCTTTTCCCCTCTAAAAATAGATATATAAATACAAAATTTAAAATCCCAAATGCAGACCCAAATCACACAGAAGAGGAGTATGTTCCCATCCTGTCGTGCAGTATGCCTGTGCATCTTCTGATAAAGGGTTTAGTGACAGCAGGTTTTGCTTCTATTTCTGGTCTCTTGAAGTGCCTGAAGTTTTAGGAAGTAAATGTTCATAGTTTTAAAAAACATTCAGGGCTTAAAGAGAGAGGGATACAAAAGTGGCGTTTTGACTGCAATGCTGAATGAAAAAAGAAGCATTTCTTTGGAACTGGAGGGGTTGGCAGCATAAGCAGGTTACTGGGAAGGTTGGGGGGTTTTAAAAAGGCTTGTAATCCATTTAGGGTTACTGCTGAATTCTTCAAGATCTAGATCCTTCAAGAACTAGATCTTCCTTCTACACCAAAATACCCTGTTTATTGAAATTGTGACACTTTGCCTCGAGAGGTCAGTTATGTGGTGAACAGGAGGACAAAGTGATACTGAGCACAGTTACCTGATTTTAGCCTTTTCACTGGCTTTATGTAGCTTTATTATACATAATCACCGAATTTTATGATATTTTAATTTAGGCATAGAGGTTCATAATGAAGTGAAATTGCCCTACACTCCAGAAAAACTGGAAGGCACTTGTAGAACAGATATTCTTATTTAAGGAACAGAACTACCAGCTTCTGTAGCAGGATTGACATTTTACAAACACTCATTGCTACCTTTGCAAACATCACCTTGTGGACATCAGGAACTGTTTCCATAACCAAAGTCTCTGTGTCAAGCTGAGAGCACATTGCTGAGGACACTCATTACCCAAAGCCAGTGGAATGCTAAGGTGTCATTTGTTTTCATCCAGTTACAAAGCTACTCAAAACTTCTTCCTTCCCCCACAAAATCAGGCCAAATCCCAGCGTGGCACTGGATACACAGCGAGCCCTTCTGCTCTCACAGTGCTCAAAATGGGACTAACTTTTAGGGAAACGCAGAAGATAAAATAAAGTGCTATCATTCTCTCACTCTCCAGATGTGCCAGTGTGTGCAACCACCACCAATTCATCCCAGGCCTCATCCTTTCCAGAATCCCCTTTTCCTGCTGACCACCACTGCGACACTCTTCCTTTCAACCAGGTGGGCGGAACCGGCCGCCTCTCCCGACCCTGGCTTCTGAAGGGAAGCAGGAATCTTTCAACTTGTTTAGCCTGCAATGAAGTAGGTTAAAACAATAGATGAGCTTCACCTCCCTTGTCTTTCACTCCTCAGCATCAACATAAGTGTCTTTCAGCAGCAACCCTTTCATGTCAGGGAGGCTGTGGCAGCCGAGGCTCGAGGATTCCCAACAAGTGACCTTTCTGCCGTGGTTGAAAGCCGGGCTCTGAAGATTCGGGCTGGTTTTATTAATTTCTGCCCTCCTGCTTCCTGGGTGCACAGCCCTCGGCCAGGACTGAGCTTCCTGCAGATGAAGTCACAGCTGATGAGTGGAATTAGAGACCAGGAGTGTTTTGACAGGAAGAGGGGATAAACTCACAGATGCTCAAACAAGCATCTGGCATTACGGACAACAGATACGGGCACACACTGCTGGAATTTCTTTTTAAAGTTCTCTTGCAGGCAGGAGAAACACAGCTAGGCATTTTGCTCATTTTTAGTGCCAACTAAACCTTAAGACCTGCTTTGTTTTGGGAGGTATTTAAAGAAATTGTTTCCTAAAAAGCAGCTAGAGCAGAGAATAGTTGGTCAGAGGAGGCTTACAACTGTTCCAAGATAATCTACAAAAAAAGGATGCAAATACTTCACTAAACACACTCCTAAAATCTCACCGGAAGCAAACTCATTAAACTCCAGGTTTAGGAAGTGTGGGTTTGGGTTTTTTTTGTGTCCAGTATGAAATTCAGCAAAATGTTATTTGCTGCAGTTCTTGAAATGTTTCATGTACAGGAAGACCACACAAATGACACAATGAACAACAAATTGTAGCTGAAGAGAATTCAGCAGTAACCCTAAATGGATTACAAGCCTTTTTAAAACCCCCCAACCTTCCCAGTAACCTGCTTATGCTGCCAACCCCTCCAGTTCCAAAGAAATGCTTCTTTTTTCATTCAGCATTGCAGTCAAAACACCACTTTTGTATCCCTCTCTCTTTAAGCCTTGAATGTTTTTTAAAACTATGAACATTTACTTCCTAAAACTTCAGGCACTTCAAGAGACCAGAAATAGAAGCAAAACCTGCTGTCACTAAACCCTTTATCAGAAGATGCACAGGCATACTGCACGACAGGATGGGAACATACTCCTCTTCTGTGTGATTTGGGTCTGCATTTGGGATTTTAAATTTTGTATTTATGTATCTATTTTTAGAGGGGAAAAGCTTAAGATACCTCTTATAATTCTAAGGAGAGTATAACTGAAAAAAAAATAAGGATATTACTAAGGAATTTCTATTTTCCCATCCTGATTCATCCCCAGACTTTGTGTTGTTGCTGTACCCCAATACCATTACACAGCAGGCTGTAATTATTGATAACTGATTTATAGGGACCAGCTAAAATAATTAGGATGGCAAGATCACCAGGAATAACTTTTGTGGCATTCCTACATGGGCAACACCTGTTTGCTGTACACTTACTTATCCTCTAATGGACTGCAAACAGGTTTTCTTTGAAGAAGTTTTGGTGGCAGTTTAGTTCTGGGCATCACTTCAAGCAACACAATCCATCCAAGGACCTTGACATCCAATGGATTCGATTCCAAAGGTTACAAACTCTTTAATAGGTGAGTGGTTCTGCCCTTGCTGCAGCTGCAGGTCAAGATATTACATTTCAGAGAAAAGGCAGTGACGATGCTGTGGCTTTTTGTGCTGGAAAGGTTTGTGAACATGCTGTCCTCTGACAATGTCAGAAGGTTTCTTCCAGACCATAAAAAGCCAAAAAAATTATATATCTATATCTGTATATATNCAAAGAAATGCTTCTTTTTTCATTCAGCATTGCAGTCAAAACACCACTTTTGTATCCCTCTCTCTTTAAGCCTTGAATGTTTTTTAAAACTATGAACATTTACTTCCTAAAACTTCAGGCACTTCAAGAGACCAGAAATAGAAGCAAAACCTGCTGTCACTAAACCCTTTATCAGAAGATGCACAGGCATACTGCACGACAGGATGGGAACATACTCCTCTTCTGTGTGATTTGGGTCTGCATTTGGGATTTTAAATTTTGTATTTATGTATCTATTTTTAGAGGGGAAAAGCTTAAGATACCTCTTATAATTTTAAGGAGAGTATAACTGAAAAAAAAATAAGGATATTACTAAGGAATTTCTATTTTCCCATCCTGATTCATCCCCAGACTTTGTGTTGTTGCTGTACCCCAATACCATTACACAGCAGGCTGTAATTATTGATAACTGATTTATAGGGACCAGCTAAAATAATTAGGATGGCAAGATCACCAGGAATAACTTTTGTGGCATTCCTACATGGGCAACACCTGTTTGCTGTACACTTACTTATCCTCTAATGGACTGCAAACAGGTTTTCTTTGAAGAAGTTTTGGTGGCAGTTTAGTTCTGGGCATCACTTCAAGCAACACAATCCATCCAAGGACCTTGACATCCAATGGATTCGATTCCAAAGGTTACAAACTCTTTAATAGGTGAGTGGTTCTGCCCTTGCTGCAGCTGCAGGTCAAGATATTACATTTCAGAGAAAAGGCAGTGACGATGCTGTGGCTTTTTGTGCTGGAAAGGTTTGTGAACATGCTGTCCTCTGACAATGTCAGAAGGTTTCTTCCAGACCATAAAAAGCCAAAAAAATTATATATCTATATCTGTCTATATATATATATATATATATATCTAAGAGCAGCAAGTAAAAATACCCTCCTTCATCATGGTGCTTAATTCAGTGTATGATAAGTAAGTATTAGCATTAACAATGTCAAGTCCATCTGTCAAAGGAGGAATCTGCTCCCCCACTTTTGCTGCTTGAGTTGTTTCCACTAAACTTCCAAAAATCCCAAATGACCTTTTTTTTTAACATGCTTATACTGTCGCCACCACACTTCCTAAACTCTGCATATAAGGAAATGTATGTTAAAATTGTGTGGAGGACACCACAATGTGGCACCAAGAACATTTAGGTACCCTCAGGGTATGATGCCAGCAGGTAAATCACCAGGATGCTCAGGAAAGCTTAGGGTGGGAGGCTGCAGGAGAAATGCTTACAGGTTTTCCATGCATTTCAGTGACCTCCTTCAGTATTGCTTCTGATTTATTCACTTAAAAAAGCAAAATTTCAGGTGTTATACAGAGAACTGCATTTCTCTAATTCACCTTGTCATTCTGGTTGTGGGGTGGCTGAAAGGGACACAGGGAGACACCAGCTGAAAGCACTGATGGTTTTGCTTATTGCTAAAAGAACAAATGAGAAGTCTCACTAAACCTTGTTCTTCCATCCACAGAAAACAACCAAATATATTTTAATTTCCTGCCTAACTAGGGCTCATTTTCAACACACAGTGACACAAAACACGTGTGCCTTTAAAAAACAAGGGTTTTTAAAATACCTTTACCAGTTTACCCCACGAAAATCCAAAAAAAAAAAAAAAAAGATTTCTCAGTAAACTGGGGTTCATCCTTTAGCTAAAAGCCAGCAAGTGTAAACCTGGAGTTGGGTCTGGGCTGCACAGAGCAGCGAAGCACCAGGAAAAGCAATTACTGCACAAGGGGCAGAGAACAAATACCTTTGTGTTAAGAAAACAGTTCTGAGAGGAAACATAAAAGGTCCTTCTTTGTCCTTCAAAACTTCTTTAGAAACAAATGATGAAGAAGAACATGGATTTCAGAGAGTTTGGAAAGTCTACCTGAAGTTGCTGATCCCATTTCCTGCTCCTAAAGCGCTGTTTCCCAGCTCCACCTGCGCACACGGACACCGAGCTGGGGGGGTTTTGCCCCAGGATGCTGAGAGAGGAGATGAATTCTCTTCCCTGTGAGGGAGGTGAGACCCTGGCACAGGGTGCCCAGAGAAGCTGTGGCTGTCCCTGGACCCCTGGAAGTGTCCCAGGCCAGGCTAGATGGGACTTGGAGCAACCCGGGCTAGTGGAAGGTGTCCCTGCCCATGTCCCACCCCAGGGGGTGGAATGGATGGGCTTTAAGGTCCCTTCTATCCCAGCCCAGTCCATGATCCTCTGGTCTCCCCAAGGCAAGGAGTGGATGCACCCATCCCACTGGGATGTGGTTGTGCAGGCCCTACAGCAGATAGCAGTGCTGGCCCCACTGGCCAGATCTCCTGTTGATGAAAAACTTGGAGAGCAGGGATGATCCCAGTGCTGAAAGGCAGCCTGGGGCTTTCCTAAAATCCCAGTGATGGATCAAGGGGAGGCAGGCTCAAGCGTGCACAGCCATGAAGCTTTAAAACAAGAGTAAGAAAAATAAATATTGGGAAAGATCTTTCTGTGCAGAGTATTTCCAAGAAAGCTTTTTAATTTTTCTGCTTGTTTTCCAGCTGAAAAGCCTTCCTATTATCCCTGGCTGTTCCAGGAAGTGCAGCAGCACAAGGGGACCCAAACAGATGAGGCTCTGTGCAGCCATTCCTCTTTGAAACACAGTTTCTGTCTAATCCTGCTCCGAGCAACTTCAGGCAGCGTGGTGGGAAAAAAACTGCTGGTTGCTGGCACCTTGCCTAATGCAAGCATTCCTGCTGCTACCCTCAAAAACACAGAGGGATTTTTTTTCAGTGACAAGTTCTGCACAGAGAACTGAAAAACTTCTCTCTGGGTTTCATTGCGCTGGAAAAAAAAATTTCACAAGAATCTGATTTTCTGAAATAGGAATTGGATTTTAATTTTCATCCAAGTGCAGCGCAGGTGCTTTAGCATTTGTGTTGCTGTGAGCATTGTCTCAGAAAAGCTGCAGAAAGATAAACCAAGTGAGATGAAAGAACCCATCCCAGAAAGAGAGGGCTGTGCATGTGCAGATAGTGTGGAGAGAGAAGAATCAGCATGACCTTTATGGAAGGGCATAAAAGGGATGAGCATCAGGCCTTGGAATTGGTGAACCACCCTGCGCTCAGTGTCCATCATCGTGATATCTGAATACTTGGGCAGAGGTCAGTGATCAAAGCAGGCACGTTCAAGGAGGGAAAAAAGCCCTGCAAAGTGCAGTAAAAATGCTTGAGTTTGCTGAAGACCAGATTTAAACCTCATTGAACACCTCAGCTTCGGTGCAGACGAAAACGAAGGAACCCAGAATTCCTGTTTGAAAGCTGACACTTGAAGCATGCCTGGAGCCAAAGGAAGGCAACACAAAATCTAGAACTACTCACAGCATTTAACTCTGATCCATTGTACCTGCCTGAGAACAGCGACTGCAGGAGGATCCTCCTCCTCCTCCTCTGCACATGGACCCCAGGTTTTCCAGAAGGAAGGAAGGAAGACATGGTTCTTCCACAATTATCACCAGAGGCTTCTGGAGCCCATTTGCAGCAAGTCACCTGCTGCATCTGAAACAGTTTGATCAAAGTGTTTGCATCTCCCAGAACATCTTCTTTGATGGCCTAATTTGGATTTGTGGTCCTCGAAAGTGCAGTAATCCTCTCAGGGTGCAAATCTACATTATGGTGGGGGAGTAAAAATCCCCAAGGGAATCTTTTAGGTCACTGGACAGATTTGTAGCCAAGCACTGGAGAACAAGGAAATAACTGGAACTGAAAACTGCTTTGAAGTGCAAGACATATGTGGAAATCATAGAATCATGGGATATCCAGAATTGCAAAGGACCCACGAGGATCACTGATCCAACTCCTGTCCCTGTACAGACACCTCAACAATCCCACTCTGTGCATCCCTGGGAGTGGTGTCCAAATGCTCCAGGAGCTCTGGCAGCCTTGGGGCTGTGACCAGTCCCTGGGGAGCCTGGGCAGTGCCCAGCACCCTCTGGGGGAAGAACCTTTCCCTGAGATCCAACCTAAACTCCTCTGACATGCAGCTGCTTGGAGAAAAGAGCCAGAACCTGGCCGGACTCCTTTGAGGCCTTTTCCAACCTCACCGATTCGGTGATTCTGCCTTGCACCAACACAAGTACCAGAAAATCCAAAGGCTGCCAAGACTTGGGAAGAGCAGCCCCCCCCAGCCTTTTTGAGTCTTGCTAGGACGTCCTTAATGGGAATCTACAACCACTATTACTCTTTGTGAGACGCCCTTCTCCTAAAAGGACAGGGAGCTGGAGCACGCCTCATTGCCTTCTCCTTCAGCTCCCGCTGACAGACGAGGCTGCCTGTCCTCGCTGTCAGCCATCCCCTCCCAGCCCCACGCAGCACTCAAGGACCAGCAAGATTAGCTGGCTGCTGAAGGATGCCCAGAGCCCTGTGTGGAAACTCCTGATTCTGCTCTCGGGGCCAAACCGCTGCTTTTCAACAGCAGCCTTGTGCTTGAGAAGAGATGCTGTAAAATGAAAGGATTTCACAACCACTGAGGCCCTCCCAAGACACAACTGGCAAGTCCCAAACAGAACAGAGCGCTCACCCCAGAAGACATGTGAGAAGAGGCAGGTCAGGGGGAGCTGATGGGCTCATGCAGAGCTACAAACACTGTAAAAGGAGGTGTTGGCACTGTTGGGGTGTGTCCAGAGGAGCTGGGAAGGGGCTGGAGCACCAGGAGGGGCTGAGGGAGCTGGAAAGGGGCTCAGCCTGGAGCAAAGGAGGCTCAGGGGGGACCTTGTGGCTCTGCACAGCTCCTGACAGGAGGGGACAGCTGGAGGGGTCGGGCTCTGCTCCCAGGGAACAGGGACAGGAGGAGAGGGAACGGCCTCAGGCTGGGCCAGGGGAGGCTCAGGTTGGATACTGGGGAAAATTTCTCCACAGAAAGGGCTGTCCAGCCCTGGCACAGCTGCCCAGGGCAGGGCTGAAGTCCCCACCCCAGGAGGGATGTAGAACACATGTGGATGTGGCACCTGGGGACATGGATTAGTGGTGGGCTTGGCAGTGCTGAGGGAATGGGTGGAGTCAATGATCTCAGAGGGCTTTTCCATCCTAAATTATTCTACTCCCTTTAAGGCTCCCTGTGTGTTACTGAGCTGCTGCTTGCCAACAACTTCTTGCCTTTCTGGAAGCACACTGATCCCATTTCTATGAGAGGGGACAATCTCGTTGAGTTATTGCAAGAGGATTTTAGATAACAAGGTGTGATGCTGGAAGACGAGGAGAAGAGGAAGAGAAAACAGAGGAGGATGAAGGATGGACCCTGCAATCAGAACAGGGACATCAGGGACAAGAGACCCAACTGCAAACCCCCCACTGCTCCCTCTGGGCCTGTGCCTGGAGCCCAGGACCACACAGGCTCCAGCCCCAGTGCCTTGTGAAAATAATCTCCCCAGGAGAAAGAAAACATACACCTATTAACTGCTCAGAAAGAGATTTTTCAAAGGCTCTCGATATCCAGCTGGTCTTGATTCATATTGACTTCAACAAAATATTCTTGGGCCAATGGTGAACGCTCTGAAAAATCCCCTCTGTAATTTGCCATTGAGGTTTGAAAATAAGTGGTGTAAAAGAGCTTCTTTAAAAGAAAAAAAAAAGGACAAATTAAAAATGAAAGGTTGAACTAAAATTTGGCTTCAGGCCATAAACTAGGGGGAAACTAACAGCAAAGATAGTTAAATGACTGGAAAGAGAACACAACAGGAGCTGTTATGAAAAAAAGCTGATGGCTTTTTAAGAAAGGATTTGTATAGATAGCTGGGGAAATAAATTCCGGATGTGATAGAAGTGCAATTGAGAAATTAAATAAATGGAAAATAAGGATGACTAAGTAGTAGTTAACATGCCCCTTCTCAGTTGTATACTATTATCACATCTATTTTTAATGTCTCTTCAGCTGTCTGCAATTGTCATCCTTTTTTCAGAACTTGTTCCAACATTCTTTGATACTGAATTAGCTGTTTTTTACTCTCCCATGCTTACAACCACATCTTTTTCTTACTCAACACTCCCCTTTTCCCACAATGTTATTCCATTGTCTCCCTTTTTCATCTCTCCTTATGTGTTGATTCCCCAGTTTCTGAGCCCTCCAACCACCCTTGTTCATCTTTTTTTTTTTCTGGAGCTCTTTTGGTTGAATCCTAGCATGTTTCTTTTCTTCTTTTCTAAAGCTGCAAGCATGTTTTATATCATACCTGGCTCCTGTACACATTGTTACCCCTTCAGAAGGGCATTGAACAGCTACAGCAGTGTGGAAATAGTAAGCTAAACTAAGGGAGAAAAAGAAGTTCTTTTTGGCTTTTGCTTTCTGGCTCGTAAAAAAAAGAACCCAAACATTTAAACTCTCCCCTTTTCCCTTTTATCCTCAAATAACACAAGCTTTCCACGAGCAGCTGAATATTCAAACAATGAGAGGCATCAGAAGTGTTGGCCATTCTAGAGCTCAGGATGTGCCTAAGGAGATGTGGTAACACAAGATTTGATAATACTGAAAAAAAATACACAAGTTCTGACGTGATCTGTGGGCTATGGTGTGAACCTGAATTTTTCCTCCTTGTTAACCTTCCAAGTGCCTCTTCCTTACCTGAACACCTAATGATGCTCCATATTAACTTGGGGACTCTAATTTATTAAAAAAAAAAAAAAGGTTCCAAACACATTTCAGGCAGCTGAATTCACCACTGTCATGCCTCAGATGGTTCAGCTCCATCATTACAAGCTCAGACTTTAATTTCTCACAATTCCCTTTCCCTTGTGCATTCAGAGCCAAGGCTGTAGCTGAGCTAACGACACTCTTTGGAATGCCATTTTCAAAATTCAGGCTTGGATTTTTTTTTGAAACCTACCCTCAGCCGTGCCCGAGATCCCATCAGCTTTGAAGTTGCTTGTGCTTTTCTTCCGGCGGTGCTTCTTTCTGTTGGCGTGGGGGGAAGGAGGGGGGTCCAGTTTGGGGCTGGTGGTGCTGGATATGCTGGGGCTGGAACACACTGAATCTCCCAGGCCAGTGTCTGCAGTTGGGTGGGGGGGGAAAAAGGGGGAGAAAGGTCAAAATGCTGTGAGATTGAAATGAGTTGATTGTTAGAATCCAAGCTATAACCCCTGGCTGTTCGCAGATGTGCTCTTGAGCTCACTCAGGAGATTCTCCAAACAATATCCATCATTTTTTCAAAAAGGTACAAAAGAACCCCAACTTGGCTGAAGTGCTGATTCAAGTCCTGTTAGATTAACAGGACTCAGCAGCAATCTTAGGAGCAGGCCAGCTGGAATGCACAAAAACAATGGGAAAGCACTTTATTGCTTCCAATTGCTCCCTCCTCCAAAGATCTTCCCTAGCCTCAAATTAATTTGTGTAACACTTGGACATGTTAAGACATAAACAGAGATATCCCTAAATCCTCTGGATGTTCTCTGCTGTCATTAACACCAGACAGACCCCCACTGAAAAGTTGGTGATGGCAATAAAGGCGGGAAAATAAGGTAAGTAATGCACACCTGGTACAGGTAATAATTGTGTGATAAAGGGCCACTTCCTACCTGCTCCCAAGGAAAATAAATAATCCCACCTTACTCTGTTCAGTTTCCTGCTTTATTAACTCCAACAATTTTAAGAACTGGGTCCTTCCACATAGTAAATACTCAAGTAATCTTAATCCAGGATTTCCCCCCAAGGTTAGTAATATGATTTTTGTTTAATTACTGGCTTGGTTTGGATTTTAATTATAAAATTCCACATAAAACCTACACTTAAAGGAAAGTGCTTGCTATTATGGAAAGTGAAGCCATTTCCAGAACCTTGTTTAAATACCATATTGCACCTCAGTGCAGTATCAGGACTCCATTTATGTGCCATATCCTTAAAATCTCCTAGACAGATATGCAGTAAATATATTCCCATGATTGCCTTTTGAGGTTAAATACTTGATGATTGGTATCAGAATAGCAGACACAGGGAAAAAGAATAAAAATTCTTATTATAAAGCTTAAGTGTAATAACAAAAGTGCATTTAAGTTTAACTTGATATGTCAGAAAAATATCAAGCCAAAGATTATTAAAAAAATAGCTTTTGATTTTTCTTGCATAGTTAAATTCCCACAGAACTGCCTATTTGACAAAACCCAACTTATTTTGATTTCCTTTACCTCCTAATAAAGTTTATTTACTAATTACCCCCTAAGCACAGTTGTGCTCTAAGTTATTAGTGGGGGATAAATTATGTAGCTAATTACCTGGCAAGAGAGACCAAACCAAACATTAATCTTTTTATTAAGGATTTCTGTTCTTTTCCCTACATCCAACTAGCTTGAAACCAGTTCCCAAGAATTTAACCCTAAAAGGAATCATGGGAATGTATTTACTCTGTTCATCGTAGGAGATTTTAAGGATTTGACCCACAGCTGGTGCAAGTGGCTCTCCTGGCAGAGTTTGCTGTCTCTCCCGGAGAGGAGGAAGACAAACCCAGGTGAAAACCCTGGTGGGAATTCTCTCAGCCATGGGGACAGAGATCCCTTTAGATCCATGAAGATGCAGAAGAGGGTGTCAGAAACACAGAGGAATGAGCACAGATGCACTGGGGTTACTGCCAGTCCCAAGTACTGACCTCCAGCTTGACTCTGGAGGTTTCCAATGGTGATACTTAAAAAGAAGGAAAAAACCCAGGCTGCCCAGAGAAGCTGTGGCTGCCCCATCTCTGGAAATGCCCAAAGCCAGGTTGGAGGGGGCTTGGAGCAACCTGGGATAGTGGAAGGTGTCCCTCTCTGAGGTGTTAAAATTAGGTGATGTTTAATGTTCCTTCCAACCCAAACCTTTCTGGGATTCTACGATTCAAAGTACTTCACTCTCCGCCCCTCATTCCCAGCTTTCACTTTAGAAACAATTAAACCCATCCGAGTTCATCCTGCACCTGCACCATCAACCACCGTGCCCTGCACCCATCAAATGGTGAAAAACCCCCACAATCCTGAGGCAGCACCACAGAGTACATCCTGTTAAAAACCATCAGGGTAGATCCACACACTGGTGGCAGCTCTGTCTAATTTCCAGGCCGTAAATCCCCCCAACAAAACCTGCTCGAGAGCTCTGAAAAATGAGGGACGTACGGGCTTGATGCCTGGCGTCGGAGAGCTGAAGAATTAACCTCCCGTGGTAAATCCTCGTCATCCACAGCCCCTTCCAGGTAATAACCTGCTGTCCTTGGGTCAAACTGCTCTCAAGTGGGAGCCTGGAGCTTTCCCTCCCCCTCAACCAGCAAGGAAAGGCTGATCCCTCATAAACGGAGCCGAGCCGATATCGCCGGTGTGTTACTGCCCCGGATTCCCGGTTTCCGAGCCCACCCTTTGAAGATGGGAGTTATTTAACATTCCCCTGGTTTAAAATATGAGCAATCAAAAGGCGCTGGGCTTCCACGCTGTGCTCTCCCATTTCCCACTCCTTCTCTTGCCTGACAAGGTATTCTTCAAATTGAAAAGAGGGCTCCTGAAAGCCCGGGCTTCGGGAAACTGTAAATGAGTTCAGGCTTCAGCCCGCTGAATGCAATTTCATCCTCCTGACTGAATACAAATAATGCATTTTATTTGGTATCAATTACCACGCCTGAGAACAGACGACCACTGCCGGCACTATTAAATATATATAAAAAAAAAAAAAAGAGGGGGAAAAAAAAGGCAAGGAAAAAGGCACGGCAAATTAAAAAAGCAAGCGCCTCATTACTCCCCATCTCAAGCAGCTTTGACAGAGGCACTGGAACTCATAAGCCGCGTTCCACTGGGCTGGGATGGGCTGTTTTCCAGCCATCCCGCACGTTCAATGTCAGCCATTAGTTCTTCCCAATCGGGCATCAATGTTCAACACACACCCGAAAAAATATATAATACTGGTAATAATAATAACAATCTGCAGCCTCTCTGAGCTTCAATACTTGAAGTATGAGTCAAAGCAGCAGTTTCACTTTTCACTCGGGAAGCTGACAAGCATGACTAGAGGGGGAATAAAATAACATTCAGTTCGCATAAATATCAAGCGGGCTGCTTGAGACTGATGGGCCAGGAATGTATTCTTAGCCATCATTCTGGCAGACAGGCCCAAGGACACTCATAACTTATTTTACAATCATTTAGTTTCAGCTCAAGTGGAAAACGTGACAACTTATCTCTGCTGACAAGATGCCATATCGAACCTTACAATTAACTCTCCCCCGATTATCTGCCCAGCCCATCATTAGCTCTGTGGCTCTTGATGGACTGTACGGGCACAGCTTCCCTTGATGATGGTCATCATTTGCAGGGTTCAGAGCTCCATTACATGACACTGAGGACAAAACTCTCCCCTTGCCACGTAGCTGGGGTTGTCCTGACCGGCACAGCCTCGTTTTTGCAACTGTTTTGAAGTGATGTGCAGCAAAATGCTGCTGGAAAATGTCTTCTCCCCCAAAACGGAGCACATTCGTGTTTCAGCCCACGCCTGCTGCTGCCTGCAACCTCCAGGAGTGAGCCAGCAATGCCCATGCTCTGTCCCAGCAGCCAGGAGCCTTCCTCCCCACCCTCCATCCCTCCCCAGTGCCGTTATTAACTCCTTCAGCTGGAAGAGGGAGCTGACACAGGCACATCATTTGGCTTGGCAGGGACCTTAAACCCCAACTCCTGCCATGGGACACCTTCTCCTATAACAGGTTGCTCCAAGCCCTGTCCAGCCTGGCCTCGGACACTTCCAGGGGCGTGGCAGCCCTGTGTAAGTATGTGCAGTACCTCACTCCACGCCCAAAAGCAACAAGTGACACTTGGTGACCAAACACCACTCGAGTTATGAAGAGATGGGACACAAAAACCCCACCCCTCTGCTTTTCACACGGTGATTTTTCTCTACAGGTGCAGGATATGTGGATTAAGACAGAGATTGTTCTGCTTGTGCAAGTCCAACCCCCATTTGTGAGAATTTACCAAACAAAACAAAAAAGCCAATGCAGCTTTTACTCCACAAGGCAAGTGCCATGTCTGCCTCTCTCCAAGATCCATTTTGCAATTATGGTTATGAGAGAAATTCCTTTCAAGTATGACAAACTGTGGTAGAAGAAAGGAGGGGTGGAACAGAAGAAACACTTTGTCTACAAACACAACCAGAGTCAAGAGACAGAACATTAAATGAAAACTAATCCTCAGAAGAGTCTCAAGAGCTGTGCTGTTGTACTGGGCTTTATTTGCTGTTTGAAACAATTTGATATCCTCTCCCAGCATTACGCATATTTTGTAAAAGGTAACTTTCCATTCAATTCCTACTTCCTATCTTTTTTATTATTTTGCTACTTGGAAGCTGCATGTGCTCAACAAATGGATCTCAAAGACAACTCCATTTGTGGCCCCTAAGGACTTTGTGAGTGTCCTTCTGGATTTGGAAAGGGTTGAAAATTAACAGAATCACTGCTGAATCACAGGACATGAAGTGACTCAATAGATCATCCCATTCCACCCCCTGCCATGGGCAGGGACATCTCCCACCATCCCAGGTTGCTCCAAGCCCCATCCAGCCTGGCTGTGGACACTTCCAGGGATCCAGGGGCAGCCACAGTTTCTCCGGGCACCCTGTGCCAGGGCCTCCCCACCCTCACATGGAACAATTTCTTCCCAATATCCCATCTATCCCTGCCCTCTGGCAGTGGGAACCCATTCCCTGTATCCTGTCACTCCAGGCCCTTGTCCCCAGTCCCTCTCCAGCTCTCCTGGAGCCCCTTTAGGGCCTGGAAGGGGCTCTGAGGTCTTCCCGGAGCCTTCTCTTCTCCAGATGAACACCCCGAACTGTGAGCTGTCTGGAACTCAATCCACACCCAGACTGTGCTTCCTGGTGCCCCTAGAAGAGAAAAACAACTACCTTGCATCCTGAATTCCCAAGCCCCTGCACCAAACCTGTCCGAGGACATGACTCCTTCAGCACCCGCCACAGCAGAGGTGCAGGAGATGCCAGCACAGGAACCAAGAAGGCCAAGGAAAGAGGGACAATAAGCCTGTATGAGCACCCCAGGCCAGGGTAAAGGAGCTGGGGGTGGAAAGAGCAGGAGAAGAGGCAACAACATGTGAGGTACGGGAATAGCACAGCACAAAGGCTGGGACACAAAAGTCCAAGAGCGGAGCTTCGTCGTTGGCCCACGGTTCCTATTCTCTCTCTCACACACACAACCCTCTCTCCTGTGTAACCATCTGCAGCGGAACCAAGGATATTCTGACCCCTTCTATCTCCGTGTCTTTTGATTCATTTCATATTTTTGTCAAATCACCTATTTACAAAAACTTGAAACAAACTCAACAGGTGACGCTATTCTCCACAGACCAAAGTCGAGCTTGATCCGGTTTACATTTTTCTTGCATCTTCTTGTTAAAATTTTCCAACAGGCTTTCAAAGTGAAATTAGACTTTTTTGTCAAGCCCAGCTCCCCAACATGGCCTTATTCTCAAGTGGCTGGAGATTGATTAATTTGGGTTTTTGATTTGCTGAAGTGACAAGAAGTCAGACGTTACAAAAGCGGGAGCGGTGAATGGGATCAATTAAAGAGCAGAAGCAGCAACACAATTAATAGCACCAGGTTCAAGAGGAGAAAGAAAGCACTGATGACGAAAACAACAGCAACAGCTCTGCCTGCAGCAGGAATCTTTGCTGCGACCCAAGGAAGGCTGAATCCAAAGAGGGTGTTTCAGAACTTTCACTATGCCATTAGTGCTGAAATGAAATAAGGCAAAGATGTCGGTAGCTGGTGGACTGAATAATAAAAAAATAGCTGGACACTTTCATCTTCCACACATGTGTTTTAAATAAAGGTGAGAAAAGCAATCCTTTTATTTAAACAGGGGAAGCAAGAGACTATAACTATCTGTAGTTTGTATTTCAGACCCATTTCCTGAGCTGAGATTTTTCTGGCTGTGAAATCCACTGCTCTCCAGCTTCCCTTTACAGCTATTACCATAAATGTTCTATCAAGTTCTTTATCTTCCTGCTCTGCCTCAGACCCAAGTTAAAGGGATGCTGCAATCGCACAGCGACTGCGGAAGGCTGAAGTCAGGTGCAGATGCACAGGACTGACATTAAAATCCTGCCAGAACTGCAGCTTGGCACAAGTCCCTGGATGTAATAAACACTTGGGGAGAAGGGGTGGCACGACATTAGAGCCTCCAGGATGAAAACAAAAGGCAAATATTTGTCAAGCACAGAGAGCTCACACTTTTGGAGGAACTGGGTGCATCTGGTCATCACTGAGCTGAGCTCAGGTCAGACACTCAAGCCATGGAGGGCTTAAATTAACCTGCTGAACTGAAGGAGATTAAAGGCAGCTCTGAGCAGAACTGGGGGATGGACATCAAAGAGCCTCGGGAGTCTTCACTTTCCACAGCATCTCCCATTTTTGCAGCCTCGTACCCAGAGCCTGCAAATCTCAAGGCGTCCTGTCATCCTCAGGAAGCCCCACGGAACGACTCCTTTCCTCTAAGAGTAACTTCAATTAAACAAGGAAAACAAAGCTTCCTTCTAGACAGCAAAAGAGGGATCTCCCTGCTTTTGGAGGGTCTGGCTCTTGCTGTGTGGCAGCACCCCAAGTGACCAGACTCAGGGCATGAGCATCCCTTCCACTTTGTGACAAGGGAGACACATTGTCCACAGCCTTGGGAGAGAAAATCAGTCTAAAGATGCTCAGGCACAGATATTGGAAGGCTTCAGTAATTTTGGAAATACTCTTATTACCATCTCCCTTATCTAAAGGGAAGACACATCACCTCTAGCTCATTCCCTACCAACGCACAATGTTGGGCCATCATAAAGGAAGCATGAGAGCAGAAATGCAACAATAGAGCTTAAAAAATCCCCACAAAAGTACATTTTCCCTCCTAAGGAGCAACACATTACAGTGCTGGCAAAACAGCATCCTGCTCCCTGGAACTTGAAGGATGGCTAGGAAGAAAAGAAGCTCCCTTTCAAAGGAAGCTCCTTGTTTCCAGGAGGAATTCACCAGCTCCCACAAGGAGAGGACACAACTATTCCTACATAATTCTCTCCTGTGCTGCCAGGAAAGTGACAAGCAAAGCAAAGACTGTGTTTTAGAGGACCTGCAACCTCAGAATGTGAACTGGGGGTGAGATCCTAATCTTCCTCCACACATCTTGCCTGCAGCAGGTTTAGGTCAGGGGCAGGGATGATATAAACTACTCCCTGAGCGAGCAGGGTTTGTTAATTTATCTCATCCCCCGTAACACAGACCCATCCCTGCACTCCCCTCCTCTGCTCTGGATATGAACATGCCCTGTGGAAAGATCAAGCCTGACAAGTTGTTTGAACACATAAGGACAACAAACCAGGAAAGAGATGCGAGTCTGGGATGCTGCAGGATGCCACCACATCCCAAGGCAAACTAACTTCGTGGCTCCTGCTGAACAGACCTGCAGTCGAGATGTACAGGGAACATCCCTAATTCTTCTGGCAGAAGGTTTTCACTGGGCAGCATCAGCCCTGTGAGCCTTACGTGGTGTCACCCTGAATTGCCACCAACTGGCTGCACGATGCCGTGGGTGTCACTGCCTCCCCCGGCCATCAACTGTGATGTGGAACAGAGAGCTGAGGAACAGCACGGAAGGCAGAAATTATGGGGATTCACTGCAGGGAACTTGCTCATTTCAGGGAATTTGTTCCCTCCCCACGTGGGAGAAAGGAGATGGATGGTCCTTTTGAAGACACACCTCAGGGCAGAAGCTGCTGGTTCAATTCCAGGTCAGGTGTTGGTCTGTCTGGGCCAGTCTGGACAGGGCTCGGAGCAGCCTGGCCCAAGTGGGAAGTTGGAACGGGATGGGATTCATGCTGTTACTGGTTTCTGTCTCCCCCTTCTGAAGCCAGGCAGATCATCAGGCACCTCAAGAACAGCTGCCAACTGCAGCACCCTGGATGTGGCAAATCCACCAGGACCATCCCCAGGAATGGTGATGTGGGAACAAAGAGACACTTGGAGCACACTCAAAGAACACATCTTGGGTGAACAAGCTCCATCATGGTCAGGTACGTACAAGTGTGTGACAAATTCTATTTTAGATCAAAATGAGATGCATAATAAATTCACCTTAATTACACAGAGGGGGGCAGAGCTCTGCCGTGCTCTAACCATCAGCGCTGTTTTCTCACTGCATTTAAAAAATCCTCATTTAACAACATTTTGCTTTGAAATAGAGCCTGCAGGTCACCAGGCACTTGGAAAATAATGAATCCATGGCTTACTGAATCACTTCCTACTAAAATATTTACCTTGTGTTTCAAGATAGGCAAAGTAAGACAGAGAGGAAGAACTGACTCTCTTCAAAGAGATGCTCAGAGCCAGAAAGATGTCTCGTCTCTACTCCTGTACTTTAACCTTCCGTCTGTATAACCTGTGGATAACTTCAAGCTTCAAACCCACTCTGTGGTAATTGAGAAGAGGTTAGGAAACTCTCCACTGTCAGTCCATGAGACTTCAGTGACAAGCCCTAATATCAGTGTTTTGGAGGGAAAAAAAAATCAAGAGACTTTCACTATTAACATTTTCCAATTAAAGCTGAATAATTGCTGTATAGCAAATTGGCTGTTAATTGCATCATGCTAGGCAGGAAAAAGCTAAGGCTTTCCTGGTAATGTATGCCATGAGCAGTGGTGTCAGAAAGGAAGAGAAATAATGGCAGCAACACCAAGACTGCTCTTAATCAAAGGCAAAATCAAACATTTTCCTATTGCAGAGACCCAGAGCCAAAAAGCAAAGCTCTTAAAATACAAAGCTCTGTCTTTCAGAGGTGTCAGGTGGCGTAACTGCCATCGACAAACTTTTTTTTTTTTAACTTTCAATTTTAATCAAGCCCTCTTTCTAGCTCTTGGATAAATAAGTCGAGGCCCTCCACCAGAGAAGCCCCCAGTGCACTGGATACTCCTCGTGGCCCCGGCCCATGGGTGGCACAGCCACGGCTGCATGAAGGGATGAGATCAACTGTGACAAATGAAGGGCCCGGGCACTTGAAAGGGGAAGCTCTCCCACCTGCAGGAAGGGAGACAGGGGCTCTGAGCTCCAGCTGGCCCCCAACAATCCCCAGGTGGAGGCCAAGGTCCGGCACAGAGGCTTCTTTCACTCCCCGAGCCATGTGTGCTGTGAGGCAGCTTTGAAGTGTTGGATTCCATAGGTAAGGAATACACAACATCCCTAAAAAACCCCACTCTGTGATCTGGGCTGGGGAGAAACCCAGCCTGCCAACAGCCACGCTTGAGGAGGCAACTGCTCTGCTCTTAATTGGAACAGAAACTTCATCAAGCCCGAGAAGGAATAAAAGCACTGAGTGTGTTTCTTGCACACTCTTCCTACAGACCCCACAAAACAAAGCACTGCACTCCTGGCTGTACATTAAACAAGAATGTAACTATTACAAGCATCTGCTGGAACTTCTGAAGTGTGGATGTGCAAAGAAAAAATCCTCAAATCAGGAATTGCTCCCGTGGGAGCTACACATGAACATTTTGCTTTCTCAACTTTGCGTTTAAACCTTCACAAAACTTAAAGTAAATTTAGAATTTACATTGTTAGATAAACTTTGATTATTTACACTAAGACAAAAAGATTAAGAAAAAATAAAAAGCTTGCTGATTTGGGAAGCTTATTTATTTCCCTCCTTAAGTCTTCCTTATAAAATCCTTAAATACAGAATTCACTGGGCTTATGAAATTTGTAAGCGTCAGCACTTGAATCAAAGTAAAATGTCACATTCTGCTCTTGCAGTATTATGTCTTTCCTTTATGTTTACTTGAGAGTGTGTCTCTCGATTTATAAGGTTCTCTGCCAACATGATTTTATTTTCAAAGTCCATATCCTCCTGCAGGATATTGTGTGAGTCCAGCTCACGTATTTAATTCCTTGCAATTACTGCAAACATTTCAGATTAAAGCAACCTTAAACTGCAAACATGCAAAATAAAAACCTTTGAAACTCACACTCTTCTAAATACAAATGAGATTACAGGACAGCCTCCTTGATGAAGAATTCCCCTTGTCCAGAGGTGTGATCATCTCCAATATTATACCTTACATTAAAATGTTTTAGTGTAATGATTCAAATGGTTCTAATGGTTCTAAGAGCTGTATTTGTCAAATGTCAAATGTCTGAGCTACACAGAACCATGCTGCTTATCCAGCTTCCTTCCTTGAGAAGCCCTTGGAAAGTGTTTCTTGGACAGGAGTTTGAAGAGCTGATGAAGACAACATTCACTCTCCTCACTATTCTGTCAGGTTAAAGCTTAAACTCCAAGAATAGAAGTAAAGTGCTTTGGCTTGAGGTTTTTTTCCCTCTTTTTTTTTTCTCCTGAGTGGGGATATGGAGAAGGTGTGACAACCAAGCCCAGCTACAGGCAGAAAAAGCACTGATTTACTGAACTCTGCCAATCAAATCAGATTAATCAACACCAGTGACCAGAAATAAATCACCTTTTTCCCCTATTATAAAGAACATTCTACTTGCAGTTTTACTTCAGTGTAAATCCTAAGCCAAACTAAATGCAAAATATGTATTTAAACATCCAAAAGTAAATGCTGGGAAAGCCTAGAGCTTTATAGTTCAGTCAAAAAGTTAATTTAGTGCCATGAACAATTTACTGACAGACATTTGGCACTCCAGGCTGTGAGCAACATTAAGATCAGCATCAGGTTGCCAATGTCAAATTACCTGAGGATGCAAACTCATGTTTCTTGAATCAAGAGCAGGATTTAATTGCTGAATGCAACAATTCTTTGTGTTTTAATCAGGGGGAGAGAAGAAAGAAGAAGATCTTCAACAAGAAAAGCAGATGGACAATTGCAAAAATGTAGCTCAGGATTTAAACAGCAGCACTGGATAAAGAGAGGAGCAGCTGAAACTCAGCCAGTGTCCACAGACCCAAAGTCCTCCCTAAACCCAACACCATGGCAGAGTTTAGACCTCAGAGGGCTCTTGGTGCCACCACGGACCCAAAGTCCTCCCTAAACCCAACACCATGGCAGAGTTTAGACCTCAGAGGGCTCTTGGTGCCACCACAGACACAAAGTAAAGAGCTGCTTTCAGGTCTTTCACTCTTCTGTGTCACTTCTCTGCTGCATACAAGGCCCAGTGGGACCAGATGGCAACAGCTCACCTCCAGTTTGGTGGTCACTGAGCTGCCACCCACAGCCTGGATGGGCAGCAGAAAGGCAAGGATCCACAGAATAATTTGGGTTGGAAAAGCCCTCTGAGACCCGTGGGTCCAACCCCTAACCCAGCACTAAAACGTGTTCCTAAGTGCCACACAGTTTTTAACACTTGCAGGGATGGTGACCCTGCAGTTTCCCATTAAGCTGAGATTCCTATGGCCTGCAGAACAGAAGGGGTAAGCACTGGGTCCTGCTGCTTCCAGAGGCTAACACATTCCTAAAAATCCCAGGCAGACAGCAGCAGTTGGATTAATGCTCCAAACCCCTTTTCAGAGCACTTATTTATCACCACTGCCCTCCAGGCCTCACACTACTTTGGGGAACCCCAGGTTGCAGAACTCCACAGTTCCCTGCCTGAATCAGTTTGAAATTCCAAGTCCTGCAGGATCAGCAAATCCAAAAAATTACCAATTTCCTAGGACATTGCTACACAGAATTTTTTTAATATTTCTGGTTGACTGGGCTATTTCAGGTGAGAGCTTGTTAAGAATGCCAGTTAAATTTAAATACTGGAAGTTTCTCAGTACACAACCTCATGATGAAAGGGGGTGCTTTCCCAGAAATTGTTAAAAAGTAGTTCTTTGTAACCCAAGTTTCCTCAAGGTATGCTGAGAAAGCAAAAGCAATAATAAGTTGTTGTTAGCAGAGTATACCCTGCTGAACTGCAATAGTTTCCCCCTGGGAATATTTTGCCAAAAGCAATTTGTGGATCACAAAAAGGTATGAAAAGTAGAAGAATGTTCCCTTTCCTGCCCTATGTAAGATAATGTAAACTATTATGCACATATTTTACATGGTGAATTTTATTATATTAAGTAGTAAGAAGTACAGAAAACCCCAGAGTAGCTCTAAAGCAGCTAGGGGAAAAAAAAAGGACAAAATAAATCTATATTTGCTTTTCAGTCACAATTTCCACATTTAAAAAGAAGGAAAAAGCTCTTCTGACCTAAACCATCTCTATACAGTGACCAAAAATAATTCCAAAATTCTCTAAATCTATTTGAAATTATATAATTGATCCTGGTCAAGAACTTGCCTATGGAATTCCAAAAGCTCTAAATGGTATTTTCTGATGTCAGATGCAGGTTGAACCATTTCCTTTTCCACGGCAGAGCAGAAGGTTCCATCATTTAATCATTCCCAGCACTTAGGATCAGACAAGGCAAGTTGCAAGGTCTGCATTAATATCAACACTCCAGCGACCTCTCACACCCCATGGCACAGTGAGAACTCAATTTTACATTAATAAACCCTCACACCAAACTGTTAGAAACTCAGAAGACACCAGGTATTACAACTTCCATAAATTACAGCCGAGCTCAAATGGCCCGTACAAGCAATTGTACAGTGATAAAGCCTAAGTGGATGATATTTAAACAGATATTTGATTTACGGCAGAATTTTACATCATGCTGGAATTCAAATGACAATTTACAAGTCCAGAGACCAGAAATCCCTGTCCCATGTGAAGTGCTGCTTGCAGTGCTCTGTCAGAAGAGCTGAATGCTGAATCCTTCAGGAAGGAATCCTTCCCTCTGACGGTCTCAGAGCACAGAAGCCAAATGATAAAACAGGACATTTAAAAAGAGAATGAACCAAGCTGCTGCTGCATCCCCAGGTAAGAAATTACATCCTCGGTCTTCTCAGAGTGATGTCTCACAAATCTCACTTTTGCAAAGCAGCTGACTGTAGTTCCTGGCACCACAAAAACTTCTGATGGCAAATTTGGGGTCTGTCTGTCAGGTTCTTCAGAGATGCACAAACTGTGAAGACTGCAGAGCAGACAGACCCATCTCTTTAGTGGCACTGCAGCCCCTTCCAATCCCTGAGCACCCTTTCCATGGAGAAATTCCTGCTGCTGTCCAACCTGAGCCTCCCCTGGCCCAGCCTGAGGCCGTTCCCTCTCCTCCTGTCCCTGTTCCCTGGGAGCAGAGCCCGACCCCCCCGGCTGTCCCCTCCTGGCAGGAAAATTTCCTCACTGAAAGGGTGGTCAGGCACTGGCACAGGGTGCCCAGGGAAGTAGTGGAGTCATCATCCCTAGAAGTGCTCAAAAACATTTGGATTTGGCAAATTCACTGGGCTTGGCAGTGCTGGGTCAAGGGTTGGACTTGATGACATTAGAGGGCTTTTCCAACTGGAAAAATGTTGTGATTTTATGAAAATGACAGCTGGATTTACAGAGGAGGAACTGTGGGATGCACAATCCAGAACAGAACTTTTAACACCCAAACAGGTCACAAATGGCTCCCCTGAGACCAGAAACCCTCCTGTTCCCAGAAATGAGCAACTACAGATAATTCTGGGTGATTAAAAAAGCCCCAAAAAACATCAAGGAGGAGATTTATCAGAGGAAAAGACATCACAAGCTTCCAGTGGGATCCAGGAAAACCTCTGGGCCAATAGCTGGAGCAGCAGTAATTGTTCCAAATCTATCAATAAAGCTGAGCTGCTCCTTCATTGACTGCAAACACCAATTTCTTTCATGGGGGATTATAAGTTGATGTTCATGGTCTCTCTACCACCATTAGGGTGATAAACAGTTGAAACTACATCAGGCTCTGACACGCAGATCAATTCTGGGTCCATAAAGAATCTACACAAGAGGTTCCTGGACAGGGATTTACTGCCCCCAGTTTTTATTCTCTCTCGCTGCTAAAATTACTTCTGTCAAGCACTTACAAGAGTACGGGGGAGAAGGGGGAAAAAAAAGAGGAAAAAGGCAAAAAGAATTAATTTTTCATGTGCTGCTGGAACAGCCTTTTGAAATTTGGGGAGTTTTTAAGGCAAATATGTTCCTGCATTGGAAATGATGCTGAACAGCAGGTGGGACTGAGCTAAATAGTGAGCCAGCAGCACGAGCTGCTCACTATCCAGCACGCAGCAATTTGAAACACCAAACTAAGCTGTCGAGATTTTCTCCCAGGGCAGTCGCGGGCTTCATGTTACCAACGCCAAATTATATTAGACATTTAATTTTAAACCTCAGGTACTTAAATGTAAAACCTTACAACAGTAATAGTCATAAAGCAGTGGGGCATTCCATTTCAGAGAATGGATTTTTCTATTTTTCCCCTTTAATTTAACCAGCACCTCCTGTTTTGTGGCTCTGCCCACTACAAAGTAATTTATCTAATTAGGAGATGTTCACAGCTGCTTGAAAGACAGAAGCCCCAGGAAACCAAAGGTCTGGTTTGGAAGACTTTGAAAAGTTCTCTGGAGCCACACAAAGTATTAATTTAATGTGAAAAAAAGGTGCAGAGAAAAATTGAATCCCAATATGTTATTTTGTCTACAATAAAACCACGTGACAATAAGCAGGCATATTCTCCAGTACATTGGCATTTGAATTCCAAAAGATGCTTAGCTTCTTGCCATACCTGCTGCTTTCACAGTATTAGCTTTTTATGACTAAAATTCAAAAATCTTTTAATGGAGAAAAAACCCCCAGAAATTAAAAAGGGTTTTTCATGCGTCAACTTGCCAACATAAAGGACACATCTCTGAGCTTACCCAAAGATGATACACTCAGAGCAATCAATTATTCTTGAGGTTTTGTACGAGTTTGAGCGCAATACTTTTGAGTCTGGTGACCCTTAGTTGTCTAAAACTCGTTTTTAATCCAATTTTCCCTCCATATTTATAAAAAAACAACCCATCAACATTTTTTTTTAAATATAAGAACCTCTGCAAGAAATTATTCGAGGTAGGCTTCTTCACAAGTACCCACCAGTCACCTGCAATTTCAAAATAAGTATTTCATAGGTAATTCTGGCTGTCATGTCTTCTGAGCCAGAAGTAATCCCATATGAATGTCAAGTCAGAAAAAGGTACTGCACATACTGGGGACTGCAGAGCTGGGGTGGGAGAAAAGGTTCCCTTGGCCAGGAATTGCAAACCAGCGCAGGATCAGCAGCAGGAGCAAAAGGCAAGTCCAGCAGATACAGCATGTTGAAGTCAAGGGGATGGCAAAAGGCAGGAATTTAGGTGCTATTTCTACTTTTTAAGATTCTATTTCCACACTGCTTGTAGGAGTTCACTGAATTTTGAAGGTTTTTCTGCCCTGCAGCCTCATTGGGGACATCTGGCACAGGGATGGCACCTGCTCACCTGCCTGCAGGTGTGTCAAGGTGCACAGGACTGCAGCCTACAGCTCCTGCTGTCCTCCTAGAGCCAGCACTCAACATTCTTCATCTTGCCTTAGAAAAGCTACGGGATAAAAGGCACAAAAAAGCCAAAACTTTGGTCTAACCTTTCAGAAGGGAGGTGGAGTTGGGGTGGATTAGAATGACAAAGCAGCTCAGAAAAAAGAGATAGAAAATACATGATTTTAAGTGGGAAGCCAACTCAGCATCCATGCAGGGCAATGCTGCCTCCCCTAAAAGCTTAACCAGGAGTGGGTGAGCTGGGTGGACACAGAAGAGAACAGGGTTGAAGCATTTATTTCACTGTGCTGCTTCAGAACATCCCTGCCTTCCTGCAAGGCTCAGTCAGAAAATTCTTAGGCAAAATCCGGACCATTTTAATGCAAATTCTCCTGAAGGTGCTGCCCCCATGTTCACAACTCCAGAAAAAAGTCAGTGCTTTGCTAAGTATGAATTTGATAGTTAATGCCACTCTGAAGCATGGTGATCATGATTTTAAACCCTCTGTTCTCCTAAGGTGGCACTAAAAACCTGTCCAGAGCTGCTAGAGAACCCAGAGATGCTCTCAGGGCTATACTCAGATTCAGACCTTACACAGACACAGAGATGTATGTGGGAAATGTGAAAGAGTTCCCATATTCCCCTAACGGTTCCCATTTTAGGGGCAGTCATCAGAAACAGCAGTCTTCCCTTTTCTCCTGCCCTATTTACCCTGGTATCGTAGAAAATATCACATCTACCCTTTAAAAACAATTATTGCTACAATCTAATAATTCCAAAACACCACCAGGAACAGTGTCTGCTCCTTTTAATGCTGTTAAATGCTCCACAGAGGAAACACTAAGACTTGGTGCCAGGAGCGTGCAGGCAATGGAGCAAGAGCACAGCAGAGAAAGGACACACTGAGGAGAAGATCTGGAGGGTCATTTACTGCTAATATTCATCACACAGGGCAAGGAATCTGAGTATCAAGCAAACAACACACATTAGGTGGCTGCTCCATCCTTGGGAGTGTCCCTGGGGCTTGGAGCAACCTGGGGTAGTGGAAGGTGTGCCACTTGCCTGCCCATGGCAGGAGAAGATGGGCTTAAAGGTCCCTTCCAACCCAGACCATCTGGGATCCTGTGATTATGTACCTGAAATTAAAATTAAGCAGTATGGTAACTACATTAGCTCTTCACGTTGAAAAAAGATTCACAGAATTCTTTCAGGCTGGTCCAAGTCCCATCCAGCCTGGCCTTGGACACTTCCAAGGCAGCCACAGCTTCTCTGCACAACCTCTGCAGGGCTTCACCATCCTCTCAGGGAAGGATTTCTCCCTAATATCCAAGCTAAACCTCCTCTCTTTCAGTTTAAAGTCATTCCCCCTTGCCCTGTCACTCCATACTCTCATAAAAAAAGTACTGCATCAATCCATTCCTTTTTTTCCAATTTCGATTTTTCCCTCAGACGCTGCAAGTTCAGCACCCAACAGCACAACGGGGTGGGCATAATTTCTTTTTTTTTTTTTTTCCCTTTTGAAAAAAAGCAAGAGCACCAAACTCCCCGTTCACCCCAAGGCACGTGACCCCCCCAAGCTCCAGGTTTCTTACCACTGCTAATGCCAGAGTTGGCAATGACTGTGGCCTCGCTCCACTGATCTGCACTGGAGACCGAGTAGGAGCGCTGGTGCATACCGTCCGGGCGGCTGTTGAAGGACACCAGACTGATCCCACTGGCCATCTGAGACACAGATGTGCTAGTAGTCACGTTCCCTAGGCACAAATGGAAAACAAATCGCGTCAATAGAGAGGACAAAAGGGGTTTTGCATCGGGATGGATGGGGGGTATCTTAATCAGAGCAGAAACAGGGGTTACTTCACCCACACAACGACCCTCCCTGAAGCGCTGGGGCTGATAGTCCTGAGACCAGCTCAAATCTGGCTAAGAAGACAAAAAAACCCAGATTTTTCATGGTATCACCTCATTCTGTCCATTCACCTTCTGGGAAACAGGATCTTCCACCACTCTGCTACCAGGCACACACTCTGGAGCTTCTCTGCTTGTTAGACTGCGCACAGAACATCAATTTATTCCTAAAAGCCAGTGTTTATACAACCGAGCCAACTCCAGGAGTTTAAAACAAATAATACCTCTAAATAATACCTGACACAGGCATGACCCCCAAGAACACACTGATGGGGAGCAAATGACTGCCAGCGCTGAGAGACCAAGGGGAAAAAAAAAACAACTTTCTTGGACATTTCATCTTAAAACAACATCGTGACAAAAAGCAGACGTTGGACTGACTGCAAGTCCAAGCTTTTGTGACACAAAAGGGGACACACAAAGGACAGCCTTTACCCAGTAAACACTTCTGTATTTTCACAATCACTGAGGCCTAGGACATTAAAATGCTGGGAGCTGTGTGCAAGGGGGAGTGACAGGGACAGGTTTCTCACCATAAAACAGGACAAGTGGGATCTGGTTGAATACATTTTAGAGTAGAAACAATTAAAACCTTTCCAGAAACTCAGGTTTCTGATGGTCTTACTTACAACCTGCTATGGGCCAAAACCTGCTCCACGGTTTTGGGTTCTGAGCACATTTTACTCCATTCTTAACAATGGGTCTTGCGTATCATAAAGTCACAAAGAATTTACAGTGCCAGTTTCATTCCTCATGGAAGGCTCTCTAAAGGTGCCCCACAGGTCCTCTATGGATTGAAGAATACTCTTAAAAAACACATGCAAAGGGAAAGGAACAGACGCAATATTATAACGTACCCTCACACTTTGCATTTCCATTGCACCTTCTACTGATGAGTTCAGAAAAATTAATGAATTAATTTTCAATGCTCCTGTGAGGTTGTTAATTATCTGCTATCATTTCCCCCATTTTTCAGAGGTTAAATGACCCAGGGCCACAAAGGAAGATTGTGGCAGACTTGAAAATAAAACCCAGATCTCCTGACTCCCAGTTCTATCATTATGTCTTTTCCCAGAGCAGCCTTTGGGAAGACAGCAGAGCTTAGTGAACTACTTTGTGTTTATTAGAGTTGGCATAATTGTCCCTGTCTCTCCTCCCCTTTCCCAAGACAAAATCTCCTCTTTAGTCCTTAACACAGATCCATCACAGTATCTGTGTCTTCAATGTACTTACTCAGCCCTCAAGAACTTCTGCCTGGCAATCCCTGCTTTGCAGACATGAAATATAGGCAGAAAAACCCATTTGTTTAATTAAGCAAAGTGTAAGGTGGGTTTTAGAACCATGTTGAGACCTCCCAAGGCATGAGACTACAGAGCAGAGGACTAAATTGTAATTCAGTATTTTGAAACCACAACAGAAAATGAAAACATGAGCTGACAAAAGTTGTATTTTGCGCTGCCTTAAAAGAAATCTCTCCTTCCAAATCAGCTTCTGTGACGCTCGCTTTGAAATCCCCTTTTCCTCTGGTTTTCACAATCCAGAAAAACTATGAATATTAATAAATTATTTTGATGATCCACCAAATTAAAGGGAACGGCTGATGTGAGTGACAAGAGTTTGAGGCCCAGTGGGTTCTACACACTTGAGATTTAGGCCAACCTAGACACAACACAAGCAGTGATATTTTTGTACTGACATCTTCCACCTAGTCCACAAGCTTTTGAACACAAGCATCCAATCACCTTCTAACCATGATGCAAAACCAAAACCTTGAAAAGGGAACATCAAGATTTCTATGTGATCATGTCAGCACCAAAAGCTCTGTTCTCACCTTAATGCCATCTGAGGAAACTCCAACCCCACGCTGTGACACGAACCTGTTGAGAAGTGACTTATTCTGGGAACCAGAGAGGAACTTGTCTTCCACTGCACCTCTCTCCAAGGTATGGGCTTCTAGCACAGAACAGGTGCCAAGAGCATTCACGTGACACTTTACTGAACTGTGATGAACCCAGCCCAGCTCCCTCTTTCCTTACTGCCATAGCCTGGTGACCTTCATCCTGCAACCTTTATGATAATATCATTCAGTATTAAATCTCACTTTGTCCAGGAACTGCACGGTGTGTATTTTCATGACAGATCAGACCACCAAGCCAGCATCCATCAGAACAGACAACAGAAGGGCCAGACTACAGAAAATAGCCTTTCTTTTCCTGTTCCCCTCCTTGATAGTTCAGCTCTAGCACAAACTTGTTACTTAGAACCTTATTTAAAAATCATTATTACCCAATCCAGCACTAATTTTTCCACTTCTCAGTCCAATTGCAGGACATGAATCCCACCCTAGGCACTGATGCTGCCACCCCAAAACAACGACTGCTGCTCTTGCCACACTTCTCCAACACAGTCCCACAGTTCTTCCCATCTACAATGGGCAAATCCCAAACCAGATCTGGCCAAAGTCCTTTAATTTTCCTCATGGATAAAGCCTCGACAGCAGAAACCACCTCAGACTTTCAGCAGGCAAGCAGGAGACAGTGAAAAAGAGGAGACCAGCAGTAGTGAAAATGCTGAAATGAGAAGTGAAAATACATGGTCTGCCCCCATGGCAGGGGGCTTGGACCAGATGAGATTTAAGGGTCCTTCCAACCCAAACCATTCCATGGTTCTCTGATCCATGAAAAGCAAAGGCTGTATGTTGGGCTAGGCACATGAAGCCTTTACATCCTGTACCTCTTGTCCCCCCAGCCACAGACAGATACCCATCTTCACATGGACCCCAGGCTCCTGGCCTGCTACCTGGCCCATGCTGGAGCTGTGAAAGAGTTGCCTCTTCAAATGCATCATACATGCATCAGCTGGTTGCTTAAGTTGATTAGCAGGGGGCAGTTAAATTACTATGCTAATCCATGTATTCTCAGCACTGTTTCCTTGATATGGATATGTGTATATGCTTACTGGGAAGCCTTGATTAGTTCAAGCTTCAATGTGTCAAAGGCTCCAGATTCTTTCCAAAGAATAATTTTAGCTGTACTCACATCCCTAAAGTGTGGGAGCTGATTTGAAAAGGTACTTACCTCTACCATATGCTATTTTTCTTTAAACAATTTGCATTTCAAAGGGAATATGGCATTTATATTTGAATGAATATCAGTATGTTGCCAGAACTTGTCTCAAATGAGCAAAAAAAAAAGATGCTGGTCTCCTATTGAACAGAAATGTTTTCATCTACCAAAGGAGCATCAAAGAAAGAGTTCCTCTTTCTAGCTCTAGACAGCTTTATTAAAACTATCTTTTCTGATGTTATAAAACACCCCGTTACGGCCGCGCTTACAAAACGTTCAAACAATTAAGCCCCACAAAACCCATCCAAATTAAGATTCAAGGTAATTTCCAGGTTCGGCCACTGCTCAGCAGACGAGCCCCTAAGAAAAGTGAGCGTGCTCACATGAAATCCCATTTAAATACCCATTTATTCAGTGTAAATCGCTGCAAAGAGCAAGAGGAATTAAGCCAAGGAGTGCCTGCATGTGGAGAAGCTGAGGGAAACACACACTGGGGGCAGAAGGAGAACAAGGGAGTCACTCTGGCTCCTCACACACAGCCCTTTTGCATTTCCAAAACAACGGAGCAGAAATGCAAGACTTAGAAATGAAATGAAAATGACCAGGCTTCACACAAACACAGGACTGGACAAGATGTGAACAGTGTGTGTCTAGTAGGTAAAAGCCAAAAGGTAAAGGGTCTGTTGTAAAAATTGTATTAAAATATGGAATTAAGGTTAATATAAATGCTGTCTTACATATACGCAGTGACTTATCCAACAAAAACGAAACCACTTGTGGTTTTGGTCATGTTTGCTCTTGTAATGGAACAGTACGAGGGACAGCACGTCTGCGATCCCTCTTTTCCTGGTTTTTAACTTAATAATCCTGTGAATCATCACAGGTTAGTGGAACAGACACATCAGTTCAAGCCTTCACCAACTACACCACCCACTAATTACAAATGCAGAATGAATATAATTCACAAGCAGACCCTGAGAAGTGAGATACAAGTGACACAAACGACACCGGGCACAAATGATTTCCATTCCCCGCTGCAGACACATCTGTGATTTCCTCCAAACAAATCAGCTACTAGAAGTTACATTCACAAGTGCAACTAATATACTCCTGGATTTATGAGATGAGCAGTCAGTGCAGGAGTTGTGAAGCAGAACTATATTTTTCCATGAAGCAGCAGTGTATGAGACTCGCAGGGGGCTGCACAGAAAGACTGAATCAGATAAACTGCAGCCCTACTCCTCTGCTTTCACCATGTTTCATTTGTGCCAAGCTCCTCATGCTCATGACGAGTTTCTCTTCCAAAAAAAAGAAAAAGAGAAGGAAATAAACCTCTTAAGGCCAGAGGGCTGCGCTCACCAGCTGTTAGAACTAATGAAAAATACATTAGAGTTGTGGGTCAGGAAATCCTGACTCTTGATATCAGAGGGTTAATTGTTTCAAATCATGTTGGGTCAATTTGTGTTTCACAAATTCTGCCTATTCTTGAAATGCCCTCTAATTCAGCACCAGGCACTGTCAAGTAGGTTAGATTGGCTGTGGATGCCCCTTCCAAACTCACACTCCCAGCACTGCTCCCTCGATTCTCTTCAGGGTGGAAAGGGAAAAGCCCCACTGCTGGCTGCAAAAAGATGGGAAGCATTCCCTTCCCATCCTCAGCTCTGCATCATGCTCAGAATTAATTCCCAGAGTTGTGCAGAAACCTTTCCAGTGGACAAACCTTTCCTAAGAAGTGTCTGACCATCCCAGCTGTGCTTCCTGCCTCTCCTTCACCTATAGATGTGAACCTTGGGACCAGGAACATTTGGGGATGGTTCTCCTGGGTTCCATTGGTTTGCTGCCTCACCATCCATCTTTTCCAGGTGCATCCTGCTTTCTGTGCCGACTCTGGAGATCGTGTGCTGCACCGAAATCTGGGGAAACAGCTACTTACAGCTCCTTGCCTCTCCCACTGAGCAGAGTCCCATGCTGGGAAGGGAGGCATTGCCCAGGTGTCTGGCCACGTTCTGAGGAGACTGTGGGACCTGAAGAGCTCTATATTTCATAGCCAGGTTCTTGAGGGGGCTAAAATTCCCTCAGGTATTGCCATGGATTCTGTTTCATCCCGATGGCAGTGTGCAAGCAGCACAAGGTCTCTGCCCTGGCTTTATCAGGCACCTAAAATCACCTGAGGTTCCTCACACATAAAACAAGAACGAGTGATAGGCAGGGTTGGAAATGGATGATCTTTCAGGTCCCTTCCAGCCCAAACCATTGTGACTCTATGACAAAAACCTTTCCAAACCACACTGGTTCCAGTGCTGGAACTCTCCCTCAACACGCTGACAATCACTTCCGACACTGCAGCAGCAAACTCGCTTGTGAGTTTTACTTAGTTGTAAGACTTCTTTCTTCCAGAAGCATTTGCTCACTGAACAAAATTCCTAAAGACAAGCAGCTATTCCTAGAGGAAGTCCTTCCATCTCCATCCCCACCGAACTGGGCTCGATTAGCAGCACACAAACCGAGCGGGGTCAATACTAATGAACAAACAAGGCAGTGCCAAGAAATATCCTGGCAGTGAAGGACGTGGTGCTGGGAGTATAACGAGGAAAGCTATTATTCTCAGAGCATGCCAAAGCAACACAGCAAGTGTGGAGGAAAATTAAGTCATCAGAGGAGACATCTCTTCTAAAAGAAAGTTAAACCCAAGATCTTCACTGCGGGCTTCTGCTCAAGATCCCCGACTATTTGTTCTGCTGGGATCAAAGCCTGCTTTCCTTTCCTGGAAGGCATATTATTATTGTTTTTCTGTAGTTTTAACAAATAACAGTAATAAATAAGATATGCTGGGCTTTCTGGGCAAGTCCTGATTGAGGTTACCTGCTTGCTCAGGGACTGCAGCTTTAAGACCCAGAGGTTTTGCTGGCGGAAACTCTGCTTTGTGTTGCTCTTATTTGGCTGTGAATCCCGATAGGAACTGTGAATTTACCTTTACAAGAAATAACAGCAGAGATCCAAATCATTCCGAGGTAGGTACAGCAGAGCATGGGCAGAGCCCTGAGGCAAAGGACGTAAAATGCTTCCTAATCCCTTCGACTGTCTGTGGAAATTATTAATAATGGAATTGGAGAGGGGGTGGCAGGTCCTACCTGCACGCTGGATCGGGACTGCTGAGTTGAACCGGGCTAACTTTGGGAGCTTCCCACGAGCTCCAACCCTCCCCCAAACCCTGCCAGAGCCTCCTCGGGGTGGGGAGGGACCACTGCTGGCATTCACCGCCTCTTCAGGAAACAGAACAAAGAAACTTTATTTTTCGCAAAAGAGACAATAGATACGAATGCGAGATGACTTTTTTCCCTTTTTTTTTTTTCTTTTTAATAGCTATTGCCACTGTAACAGCAGCTAAGTGAATGCATGTCTGCAGTGTGAGCAGTTTTGATAAACAGCCTCTGCGGGCCACACAACGGGGATAATGTATCCTTAAGTACTGCCAATGAGCTGCCATTCTGCACAGCCAATTACTTCTGTGCGTCTGTCACTCAAAGGAAAAATGACTGAGCCCATTAGATCAAACCTTTGTCACTGTTCCTAATGCACTCTTAGGCCTCATTAATCTGAGGGAGCAGCAACACAGCCGCCGGTGCCTCATTGCCTCCCCCACAACAGGCCCACGTGAATCTTCTCATCTCTCCCCCAAGTGCACCACGTTAATCAAGCTCTCCTTATTACCCCGGTCCCTGTCACGGCGGAGAGCGCTCTCTCTCTTAAATGCTCTCATTATGGTCCATCTTTAGAGCCGGCTGAGTGGAAAAAAAAAAAAAATTAAAAAAAAAAAATAGAGGGGAAAAAAAACCAAACCCGAGCCAGAGAGAAAGAGAAGAGGAAAAAGCAAGTCCGATCACATTAATATTCATGACAATAATTAGTATTCTAGGTCACTGAATATTCATGCTATTAGTTTGGTTTTTTATGGGTTTGCTGGATGTCCTGATTGCTGGAGTGTGGAGGAAAACAGCATGGTTGGGACTTTAGATGTCAACGGCAGTTCAATACTCCAAACACATTTGTGAATTTTTTTTTTCTCCCCTGTTTGGTAAATCAGCTTCAACCCTCCCGATGGCTTTAATATCTTAAAATCACTGGGGGGAAAAGCACGGACAATCCTGCAAAGGTCTGAACATCCAACCAGCTCGTGCTGCGCTGTGTGACCGTCAACACACCGGGATTTCATCGGGTGGACAAAGCAGATCTGGGATTTAATCCAGGATCCGGCGCAACGGAGGCATGAAAATCATCCAGAGGGAAACAGGCACCGACTGCAGCCTCCAGTCACTTGCCTGAAGCTCCACGACACATTCCTACCCTTTATCCACCTCATCAGCATTAGGGATTTGTCCACCTTGAGAAAGGATCCTCAGCTCACTTTTCCTTTTTTTTTCCCTGAAGAGAAAAATCTCAGCAAACTATTTTTTCTCAATATTTAACAAACGCAGTTATTTTATCAAATATTTATTTCATTATTGCTAATATGTGTCCTTCTCCTTTTCTCCCATTATTAAGGAATATAGGGTACTAAGAGTGAAAGTTTGTATTTCTCTAGTTATGTTAAGGGCAAATCCTAGTCCAAAGGAACCAGAGAAAATGACCTTGAGGGTTCCCCCTCTAGCGGGATGAAAGGGAAATCTCAGATGCACTTGAAATTGGGCTTTTTTCCTTTGAAACGAGCAAACTGCCAACTTCTCCTTCCTGTCGCTGCAGCTGTATATCACTGAACCAACAGCAAAGCCACGCAGATGGAAAATTGACTCGGGTGACTAATGACAAAAGTAAGTCACAAACTTGCGTTTGTGATCTGTGGCAAACGCATAAAACTCACGCTGAAGTTGAAGTGTGGAAAACATTTTGTGTGAAGCCACCTCAGGTCCCTCGCCCGACTGCAGAACTAGTGACAAATAACTCCCAACAACCACACCAGGGTCATCCTCAGTCACCTCCAAGTAGGGAATTCAGAGCAGATGCCAGAATTTAGGACTCAGTTCAGCATTTATGTGCAAAGGCACCCAAGATCCACAGGCTTTGGAAAAACTGCCTATGCTTCTGAGCTCTTGCTCAATAAACATTTTTACTCATCATCAGCCTGATCGTAACATCTGAATCCGCACAGTGACCCCCAATTAAAAAAGATTATTACATGATCTACAAAAAACACCAAGGATTTGATAGATGATCACAATTAATAACAGACAGGAACCTCACAGTGATAAGAACATGGAGCTGCCATTCCTGCAGCATCTGAAATGTCACAAGCAGTTAGCAGATAACAACCTTCAGCACACTTAACGATGGCCCTGGAACTAACACATTTTGGGATACTTCACATACTGTACAGTCACCATTTTAAGGAAATTTAATAGCACCAAATTATTTAAATGAAGTGTTAATCAGGAAACAATTTATCTCTACACCATAAGCTATTTTTAGTCGTGAACTTTCTACATCAGTGGCTCTTGCTACAGCTCAGGCTTTGGGTTGTTTGGAGAGGAGAAGAAATAAATGACTCCTGGGAGAGATTTCAGGAATAAGTTCACCTTCAGGTCAAGCAGCTCAAATCCAACCCAATTCAGGAGTGAATGAAACCTGGACCCACTCCTGGCTCCAAAGTCAGGCTGAGCCAGCTCCTAAAGGGCAGAAAGCCTGGCCAGTGGGATGGACAGGACTCTGGCCCTGCTCCCAGCTCTTAGAGAAAGCTGGAACTGAGCAAGTCCACGAATTACCCTTTTCTGAAGGACTTCCAACTGAGCTGCATCAACAGAATGATGCTCAGTGCCATGTAAATTTAATTTAAATTTCAGTCACTTCAGCATTGTTTGTCAGCTTGGATTGAAAATACCACAGAATTGACATAATTTTAGATTGAAGGAGTAAACATCCATTTCCCCCAACTCACAGATTCCTACCAAGTTAGCTTACAAGTGTCAGCACCTTCCCTAAAGCCACAGTTAACAACCTGTTATTTAAAGTCTATACAACACAAATAACACAACTAAAACGACCCTGCATCTCTCTGTATTTTCTGGGAGAAGCTGCCACACAGAACCCCAGTTCTTGCACAACAAACCCCAAACTCCACCTCCAAGAATGCAAGGAGGGACCAGTTTTCAAATCAAAGTCAACCTTTTTCCAGGCAAGGTGCCTGGCTTTGCAACAGCAGGAACAGCCCAACCTTCTACTCCTTTCCCTGCTTTCGGACAGAGCACAGAAAATATTCATTTTTCATGGTGCTGTTTCACTTCCAGTTTGTTCACTGTCCCACCATGACTGTGACAATGGACTGTGACTTGATGTCAAGGGAAAAGTATTTTTCCCAGCCCTTGTGCTAGTGGAAACCCAGCAGGGAAGAGTAATCCAGAGTTATTTTAATTCATATATTCTCATAAAGGTTTTGTTTTTGTTTTGTTTTGTTTTGGGTTTTTTTTTACATCTTTGAAATGGAAACTCTTAAGGACTGGAACTGAGTGTGTGCCAAAGAACTGAGTTTGCCCTTCCACAATTCCCAATACCCTGATCAACCTCATTCCCTCTATTCTGCTCACAGCACTATTATGGGAAGCACCTTGGGAAAGACCCTCCCCATGTGGGAGGAAATTCAAGGTGTCTGATGCACCACTGAGGTCCAAAAAGGCTTTGGAGAGGGAAGGGGATGAGGAGGAGGAAGAGGAGCTCGAGCTGCTCTGCTGCCTCACAGACCATGGTGGGATCAGAAGAGTGGCTGAATCACAAGACATTACACTCAGAGAAAACTATTTGCTGAAATATGAACTCAAAATATCAGTTACAGGCAATCAGATAGGCATTTAATCCATAGATTTCTTAGCACAGTTGGCACTGAAATCCATCCTTAAGGGATATCTTCCAAGCAGTGTTTAAGTGTCAAATGAAGGCATCAACCAAGACAAGCAGCATTTAACTTTTGGGGATGAGGTAACGTGAAGCAGAGAAAATATAGTGAATTTAGAGGCCTAAAAATCAGAATAGAAAGTGCTGATCCTTCCTGTTTGGTCCAAACCTCCTCCACGTGGCAGAGCTGTGTACCAAAACCTCCCAGTGGCAGCCAGTAAGTGACAAGTTCAGCCCTGTGACCAATGTTAAAGCATCACACTTTTCCCAGCACTAACAAGTGAGGGGAAGCTCTGAGACAGCAGCACAGCCTGCAAGGGATAATTTGCAGGTGTTTTGAGCTGCATGGCAGATAACTGCAGATATTCCAGGTGTCCTCCTGCCACCTCAGAATTCAGCCCCAAGGACCCACAGGTCTCCCACCCATCAGGAGCTGTGACCACTGTCCCTGACCACATCACAGCTCAGATGAAGGAGACAGGCACAGCTTGGGACAGTGCCCTTCTTTTCTTTCTTTTTAATAATTCTTAACTGATTAGCAGCTCCTTTTTATTTGCTTTTAAGCCAGTAACAAGCAGCAGATGCCGACCAGACATCAACAACAGCAAAGTCTATCAGAATTTCTAAACAAGAGGATGAAGAAGCCAAGAGGGAAGAGAGAAGATCCAACTGTTCCCACAGTGTAATTTGAAATTCACTATCTAAATTTCCCAGCATTTGGAATTTCTGGCATAATAGACTTCCTTCTGTGTGATCAAACCTCAGGCTGGCCAGGACACACACACACACACACACACACAAAATTAGAGCTGCCTGCTGTAAACTGTCATGAAAAGATTCCCTCTGACCTGGCAATCCAAGAAGATGCCAAAACATGTAAATTCCATGCTGTAAACCTTAAATTCTTACATATCTCTAAATATCTTTCCAGAAACTTGCTTCTCTGAAGCTGTCAAGTAATTTTCGACTGTGTTCAAATATGTTAAAAGCTGAAATCTCTTTATTTAAATGTGTCTCCTGCAGTTTATTGACTCAGTCCAGCACTTTTCTTCCCTAAATTAGGAAGCATATTGAAAACCAAAGCACTCTCCATACCTAGTCATCTAAATTATATAGTAAGCTGGAAAAAACCAACCCAACCATGAATAATTTTCTCCTATGAACCCTGCCAGTGCCAGGTCAAAACTTGAAAAAGGGTTTGATGAAATCATGGCTTCAGACAGCTCAGGTCCCAGCCTGAGATCTCCAGGAGTGTCTGCTCAGTGGGACAACTTGAAAAATCCATCTCAAACAGTACCATTCAGAGTTGGAAGGAAAAAAACTTCTCTGTTTTCTCCTAATAAAGGGGAATGTCTCAAAAAAGCAAGGAATTACACCTTGGCTTGAAGGACTGGAGGTTGGAATTAGATGATATTTAAGGTTCCTTCCAACCCAAACCAGCCTGATTCTATGAAGCATGAGACAGATAATTATTATTATCCAAGAGAAGACACCTGAATATCCAGGAATCCCAGGGTCACTCATCCCAGTGGGTTTTGCACAAGGACAGGAGTGTGGAGATGGTATTGCTGGCACATGCAGGAGGTGTCTACATTACCCATAAATGCAAAAGGCACTTGGCACTTTATGGATGTCATCCCAAACATGCTGACAGAACTTCCACTAGACCATTATGAGTTTTGTACAAGCTGTGCATTTTACAAGATAAATTGTCTCAAATGTTTTCCCTTAATGCAATTTTTTAAAATCCACTTAGCTGTATGGACAAGTACTTCAGCAAACAATAAACATCTTTGTTAGAGCTCAGAAGGAGCTATAAACCACTTCCATCAATACATTAAAACAGCTTTCCACAGAAGAATCTTGCTGTTAGAAGAATGCATAATACTGAATTTTCCAAAAGGGGAAAGAAGGGCTGTGGATCTCACCAGGAAGCCATAAAAAGCCCTTTCAGATCATACAGCATTTGCTTTTCCTAAGTATTAGCTAAGAGATCATAGATTCCTCCCATGTATTAATTACTGTGAAATTCTGTAGGGCTTTGGCAAGTACAGGGTAACAAATACACAAAGACAGACAGTGAAGGCTACTCAGAAACTCAGAATCTCTCATGGGGGACAGATCAGCAGTCAGGGCTTAAAAACTTCCACACCAGTGGGTTTGTAAATCCCAGAATGGTTTGGGTTGGACGGGATCCCAAAGTTCAACTAATTCCACCCCCTACCATGGGCAGGAAGACCTTCCACGGTACCAGGTTGCTCTGAGCACCACCAGCCTGGCCTGGAACACCTCCAATTATTAAGAGATATCCATCCTTATCCCAGCTGCTCCTGATAATTCCCTACAGACACTGGAAATGCAGATTTTCTCCCATTTTTTTTCCCCCTAGCAAGGTTTTCTCTTACCTGAATTTGGCGAGATGTGTAAACTGCTCATGTCTTTGGAGAGGCCGTTGGTTTTGGGGCTGGAGATGGGGGCACAGGCAGATGTGGCTCGGGGTGGCCTCTTCCCAGGGACCTTCACAGTGGTTCTCAGCAAGTCGATCTCTTTCCCATGAACGTTCTGCATGTAATCCTGCAAAGAGAGGAAAAAACCCCAAAACCCAACATCAGACAGGGAGTTCTGTAAGCGACAGAATTAACAAACCTGGTTTCACAAGGCTTTGGCCCCACATCCTCTGCCAGCACTCACCATATGGTTTTCCCCTTCCCTCCATGTTCCAGATAATCCCTTCCACACTCCTCACAATTAACCCCAAAAGTCTGGAGCTTTCTCATAGATCCCCCAACTACCAGCTGGATAAGAGGTGATTCACAACATAGTCATGTGTGGGAATTCACCAGCTAAAGGTCTCAAACAGAAGGAGAAGACAAGGCTGAGTGTCCCTCCTGAGCCCATTTACTTGTGCCTCCTCTCTGCCAGTGTTTTATGCCCTCACCTCCTTCTCCCTCAAATTTGGCTGGAATGGGTCAGCGGCACCCAAGTTACAAAAGGGCACCAGCAGGGAGGGTTTCAGCAGTTCCAATGTTGTTTCCTTAGAATATGACCCTTCCTGCACCTACACAAAACATCATCAAAGGGGAAAGAATCATGCAAATGACATCTGATTAGAACAAACACTGGGAGCCAGAAGTGGAAAAGGCTTTTGCTAATTTTTGCTTGGAAAGCCCACAAAGGGGAAATAAACAGAAAAGCAAATGGACATGGGTGTCTTTATCAGAGGGCAAATTGATCCTGGGATGCACCAGCACAGCTATTTCCAGGAGAGACGGTGAATGATAAAGCCAGCACACAAGCCACTGAAGTTCTCATCTCCTAGTACACAGGGCTGTGGTCACTCACATTCCAGAAAAAATAATTGAAGCGGGAACAACTATGAGGACGTGAAAAGCAACAAAAGAGATGCTCTCTTAAAGAGGACATGCAAGAGGGGCAGCACAGCAGAGTAAAATCAGGGGTGAAAAGGGGCAAGAGCATTGCACAGAAAGATATCTGGGCTGCCCAGAGAAGCTGTGGCTGCCACTGGATCCCTGGAAGTGTCCAAGGCCAAGTTGGACATTGGGGCTTGGAGTAACCTGGATAGTGGAAGGTGTCCTTGCCCATGGCAGGGGATGGAATGAGATGAGCTTTAAGGTCCCTTCCACTCCAGAACTCCGGGATTAAGGACCCCAAGAGAAAAACAGCAATTTGAGGTGGCTGGGAGAAGATCTGGGCTACCACTTCACATGAATTTACCCAAAATCTGTATCACTGCTGCCACAATCCAGGGAGCCGATTGCTCCCTCATCAAGATTCTTTCACCTTTGGCAGTTTTTACAATACAAATTATTTATTCTGCTCAAAACCCATCAACAATCTGGACCAGCAATAATTTCTTCATAGTTAACAGAAATCAGTGATAAAACCCTCAAACTAAGCCATCATGGCAGCTTATTTTTCCCAAGCTGAGAACTATTAACAGGAAAAGGTGGGGTCTGAACAACTAGCGGGGAGAGGACACAGCTTTGCTGCCAAGAGAAAAACAAAGGCAATCCACTTTACTAGGTGTTGGAAAACAAACACCTTTCATCCATAAATTATGAACTTGGCGGAACTTTCTTGTTCGGGTGTCACTTCTTCACAAATTAAAATACAATAAGCAGAAGATAATTGAGCATTCATTGCTTATGGGCTCTAAAGTGAGATTTAATCAGAGCGACTAAATCTCAGCACGTGCTCTTTTCTAACAGTTTTATTTAATGTACAACCAACTTAAACTGGAGAAGGGGGTTTTGGATCCAATAGAGGTGAAGGGTGGGTGTGATTTCACGACTTGAGATGTGGCAGGGTGTTATTAAAGGTGTTTTAAGAGGGTGCAAACCAGGCTGAGGTGAGCCACAAAACCACCTGAGGAAGCGAGGGGGTGTTGGCAAACACGAAACCAACGCGCTGCAGCCGCCGGTAGAGCGAAGCGCCCGAACAACAACAGATGCCGGGTAGGTATTAACGTCAGCTTAAATATTTATGGGGATATATCAAATGTAAATACTAAAGGCCCTTTCATCGTGTGCAGGATGCACGGCGATAATCTGCGGGTCTCCCCGAGGAGGGGAGGGCAAGGACAGGGTTCCCAGCCCCGTCAGATCCCCGCCCGGGGAACCAAAGTTCAAACTACAAAATGACGCCGGGGCTTCAGAAGCGCAATGGAGGGTTTGATCAGATTAGAACAGATGAGGGTCTTGCTGTCATCTGGAATATGCTGTGTTAAAGAGAAGACAGCAAGCTGGATTTTGATATGCAAATGGTACAGGGATAACTCCCCAAGATGTTAGTTGTATAAAATGCTGATCCGAGAAAAAAGGGGAAAAAACCCTTTAACAAGGCATGAGGGTAATTCAAAGCCAAGTACTTTTAAACAGCACTTAACAAGTCCCTAGAGCCCACTCAACAGTGGGCCACCCCAGACGTGCCATCTTCTGCCCCTCAACAGCTTGAAAAAGTAGTAATTGCGAATCCATTTGCATTTTTCTTCTCAACTTGTTCGCGTTCATCATTCAGCAAGGCAGGGGGAAAAAAATAATAATAAAAAAAATTAAAGCCAGCAGCAAAGCAGAGGGACCCCTCCCCAAACATGTGGCTCAGAGGAGACGCGCGCGCCCCGATCCCCCACACCCCGCGCTCCACCGCCGCTTGTTTTTTACATTTCGCTCCTAATTATGTTGCATCTATTGCCATACACTTAATTAGCTGCATTAATGTGATTTCTTTTCACATAGTCAAGCAATTAAGAGCTATGATTGAGTTTCATTCAATTAGCCTCAACAAACATGCTAATTGATGTCCCAGATGCAAATGAGGTGCAGTGAGAGAAACCTGCTAGCAATTGAGAGTTGCGGCGGGGGGACCGGGGCTCGCAGCTCGCTGGCAGCAGCACGGGCTTAACATGGCTCCCCCTCCTCCCAGGGCAGGGGGGACACCAGCCGTCCTTGTCCTCCATTGTCCCAAAGTGCCTCCATTGTCCCAAAGAGATCCCCACAGGATTGAATCCAGGAATGACAGGACTGAATGCAATCGGTGCCAGCTCCGGCGGCTGGCGGAACGTTCTGCTGATCCCAGGATCCGAGGGCTACCCGAGGTCTCCATCCCGGCTCCGAGCTGCTGAGACACCATGCAGGTGATGGCCTGCAGTCAGCACTCACCGGCAGCTCCATCTTAGTCAGAGCAGGGCGACGCTGCCCTGCATCCATCAATCCATAATCCCCCAAAACGCGCTCCCTGCGTCGATTCTCATCCCTTTTCGTCCCCGGGTTACCGCTCTACTACGGCGCCACCGAGGTGTTAATTTGACTACTCAAGGCCATTGACCATTATCTACAGGACTAAATAAACTGTTAAAATATCAGGGGAAAATCAAAAAAGCTGCATTGACTGAAGATGACACCAAATATTACTTGACAGCCCCACAAAATGAATTGCCTTGAGTAAGAAAGGAACGATGCGCCATGACACGGAATAATGTAAAGTAAGATTACTTTAGTTCTGCTCTTAATACAGCAGCTCTCTGTTTACAACAGCTGAAATTAATTTAACCAATTAACCAAGCAGAAGCCTTTCAGACATGCAAATTGAGCAAACAGGTATGATCATGTTTTCTAAACAGGCCTACCAAAAAGTGACACCCCCGTTTTAGGGGCTCTCTTTGGATTTCGAATGCCAGCAGTTGTTGAATTTACAGCTGCGCATCACAGTGATTTCCGATGCTCCTCAAACCTGGAGAAGACACTCCACCAAGGGCCACAAGCTGAACCCAGGCTATGTGGTGGCTCCAGCTTGATGCCTATGTCCAAGCTGGCCCTGAGCACTTCCAGGGATCCAGGGGCAGCCACAGCTTTTCTGGGCAACCTGTGCCAGGGCCCCCACACCCTCACAGAGAACAATTCCTTCCCAATATCCAATCTGAATCCACTCTCCTTCAGTTTAAAGCCATTCCCTCTTGTTCTTGTGCTCCACAGCCATCCTTAAGTTAAAGATGTGGCTCAGATTATCAAAAACACGGATATAAAAAACATTACGGAGTTAGAGGGTTTTGAAATAATACAGGAGTGGTGGATAGGGAGACAGCCCTTCACTGGGGCTGTAGTTTTACACTGGGCAAAGGGGTTTCCAAGCTCACACTGAAACCACTCACCTTGGGATAAGGCATGTGTCACAACACTAAAATGTAAAATAGTATCTCCTCCTTCCTAGAGGTCTCCCAATGTTTCTTCCATCTGTCCCACTGCCACCCTTTTCCAATGCACCACATTTGAAATGAGAGACTGTCCACGAGCAGTAAGTTTCCAAGGCTATTATGGTACACAGGTAAGATTACACTTTTTTCTTCCTTTTCAGCTATTCCAATCTCTCAGAAGTCTGTTTTTCCATCACTAGGAACAGCTCCAGGGTAAGAATTCTTCCCAGGTCTATGCCTGGTTTCCATTGAGAGATGATGAGCTTCTGACCTATCCCTGGTAGTGTCCAAGGTTGGATGGGGCTGTGAACAACCTGGGGTAGTGGAAGACATGCCTGCCCACGGCAGGGAGGTGGAATGAAATGAGTTTCAAGGTCCCTTCCAACCCAAACTGTTCTGAGATTCTGTAAAAACCACCTTTGTTTGTGGCGGTTTTCCCCCACTGTTCAATCGGACATAACACTCCTAAGGCTCCACTTACTGAGGTTGAAATAGTGTTTCCTGATCTGAGGCATAATAAAAATTATTATGGAATAGGAAGTTTATGGTTGCACCCCTGGATGACATTTTAAAGACTGTGTGCAGTGTATTTTTTGAAAGACAATTCCAATTTTGTGAGCTGACCTATTGGACCCACAAAACCTATTGTTCACCCTCAGCAACAACCAAATCCTCTTCCCCCCAAACCAAGAGCAGCCCGGGAAATTGGATGGAGCCCTGACTTTTGTGCCTCTCTGTGGCAGTCAGACATTTTTATTGCAAAACGCCGTCTGGAAAAGATGCAAAACAAAATTGCTAAACTGCAAAAAGAAGAAAAGGAGGGGGGGGAGAAGAAGAAAAAAAACAAAAGGCCCCCTTCCCTTTGCTTATTGAGTTCAAAGGCATAACATGCAGCACCCTGCAGCAAATGGGAAGCTACACTAATTTTAAAGCCATAAAACGCTATAAAGTGCCCTGCGGGGCAGGACTACACTGGAGCTAGTTGCACCTAAATAAGCCATGGTTCATTTACTTCGCAGCTTAGCCTAATGTAATCATCAGCAGATTCCTAGCCTAGAGTTGTAACAGGCATGGAGCCGCTGCCGCCGAGGCGACACTCCCAGCCATGGAGGGGCCGCCGCCACATCGCTGTTGATTAGAAAATTTTTCAGTTTTGACAAGCCCTTAATGAACATAAATCGCTCCTTGATTGGTTTCCGTGTGGGGCCACAGGCACACCTAAGAAACAACAACAACAAAAAGTCTCCCCAACTCCTCGCCCTCGCTGCTTTTCCCAGGAAGGGCCTGAGCCACGGATGGACCGTCGGGATATGAGCTACAGTGGAATATATTCATCAAATGGTCCTGGGGAATTAGCTGTCTCCCCCTCTCGCATATAAACACGGCCATAATGTCATTCAGCTTCATAATACATAGTTAATCTTAAGGAAAGCCATGAAATGCTATTTTCTGAGGAGAACAGAGGAATGGGAACACATTCTGGAAAACACTGATCACCCTAAAGCGCTCTGTCCTGACAAAAGGAAGGTCATCATGGATCTGGTTTGCTTCACGTTGGGAATCAAGAACATTAAATTTCAGTAATAAAAAGCACTGGCTATATCTATACCCTGGTGTTAATCAGCTCCATCAGTGTTGCAGGAGCAGGGGAGGAAATCAGGGCAAGACTTGGAACACAACAGCAACAAAATGTTGGTCCTTCTGTATATTGATCCCTTATTTGCATAAAATTTTAAGAAAACTCTTCCCCTTGCACTTCACTTCCCATTCAGCCTTTGTAACAAGAGCTGCTGAAAAAGACAAACCAGAGTTTTACCATCCTGAGTAATTTATGAAGCATTTATACCCACAGCAGTTAGCTCGGCTGGACAGGAAGCTCTAATTTTATAAACCCCCCTGATTAATTATTAGCTTGGCTTTTGCCTTTTAAATTGCAACTCATTCGGATCCTCTGAATTTTCCTTGACTTTCTGAAGAAGGGGCAGACAGATATGACACTGAAATGTGTGTTTGCTCAGCCTGTGCAGCTCTGCCAAAGCACAACTGTGTTTGTCACACTACTGAGTGTTGACTCCCTCGAGGGCACAGAGGTCTGGACAGATCCTCGTGGGTCACTTCCCACTCAGGATAGGCTGTGGTTCTATGATCTTCAGTTTTATATTTTTCTCCCAAATTTATCTTCATTCCATTACATCTTTCAGATTAAGACAATAAAGAAGTTTTCCAAGAAGCTCAAAAGTGACTGAGTGATCTGTACAGCTACAGCACTTTATAAAAATCAGAAATTACTTATATTTAACAGTTCCTATCATTAATTTTCTTGTATCCTGACCAATGTTTTAGGCATGCTAGTGGATGCAATAGTAACTACAATAAAAGCTTACACAAGCTTCAGATTTATCTTCATCAATACTCAAACTGCAGGATTTGTTTTGAACACTGCTCTCTCAGGAAGGAGAGCTACATAACACATGAAAAATAACAGAGAATCCCAGAATGGTTTGGGTTGGAACGGACCTTAAAGCCCATCCTGGTCCACCCCCTGCCATGGACAGGGACCTTCCACTATCCCAGGTTGCTCCAAACCCTCTCCAGCCTGGCCTTGAGCACTTCCAGGGTCCTTTTGTCAGTCCAAGTCTCTCTTTACCAAAGGCTGATTTGAGGATTAGTTGTTGATACGAAAATTCCAGTTAAAAGGGCCGTCAGAGCCAGTCAATATCCAGCTTTACATTCCTTCAGAGCAAAAACAAGGGGGAAAAATGGACATACACGATGGTATTTTAGAAATATATGAGCATGAATATTTCTATTAAAGCAACACAAACAACACACTTCAGAGCTGCCTGAGGTAACACAACCCTGGAAATAAGGCTGAGCTGCAGGACACCACACTGCTCTCGAGGGTAAGGGGAGATGGGATCCTGCATTTGCAAGAAGGTTTTCTGTTTCCAAATAGTTCAGGAAAATCACAAGAGCTGGTAACAATAATTTTAACTGCAGCTCTAAGAAAAATGCTGGGATCTGAGTAAAGTGCATGGAGATACAACACTCCCAGATACCAACACAAAGGACATTCTCAAAAGCCTCCTGCTTCGCACTATCTGCTTTTTCTGGAGGAAATGGCCAAGCAGAGAAAGCTCAAATGACACTCCAAGCCTTAAGGAATTTTACAGTGTTTGTAGGCTCTTCCCAGAGAATGTGTCCATATACTGTATTGCTGAAGCTCTTGTGCCAAGTTTAGCCTAGTGTTGGATCTGACTCCTCACCAGGCTGAAATGTTGCCTTTTTTGAAAAAAAAAATAAAAATCCAATATATTTGAGAGTTCTATTTTATAGAACAACACTGCTAATCTGCTAATGCTCACATGGGCTGCTCACCCAGTCAGCACTGTATTTAAGGGAGAGTTTGGAACTATGGCTACTGTCAGATGAATTGAGCAAACCAGGTGAATCCACACGTCCCTCATGGAGATAAAGCCAGATATCCACCCCCCCACCCCGATCACGTTTACAATCCCCAGGTCATCACACTAGACCGGTGAAGATGAAGGTTAAAGGCTGCAGCCTGCAAACACCAACCTTGCTGGGTAGCTACAGGGGGTTTGTGTACCAGATGTGTTCTAGATGGGCATGGCACCTTCCTTCTCACGTATTTAAGAAGCTCTTCTTCCCACATAAGGTGCCCTAGCACTGTGCTTTTATTTGAAATCAAATCTAGACCAAACTTAACATAAAAGGGGAAAATTGCCCTTACCAAAAATTGCTGTTTTCAGCCTTTTTTCCCCTTTCCTTCTTTTCCTAAATGAGGCGCAGCGATGGTGAAGATGCAAGAGCAGAGAATGGACATCTACAGCTAAAGCTTTGTCATGCGCTGACCTGTGGCACGCTGGCAACCCTGTGGCAGGCAGCCAGTGGTGAGACATCATCAGCTATTCATCGGGAGAAGGCTCAGATAAAGCAGTGCTGCCCAGCAGGTATCCTGGTGAATGCATTCCAGGAGCATCCCCGCGGGGGCATTCCGCCATTAAAAAGCCAGGAGATGCCTCGGCAAATTCCCCCGGGGCCCTTTGGGGAGGCTGACACAGAATTCGCCAGCCAGAATTTTAGTGATCCACTCCATGGCTCTGCTCCAGAAGCCCAAGATGAATAGGGAGCTCTGGTGAACTTTGAAGCCTGTGGGTCAAAGTTCTCTCTCATTATCCCCAACCATTTTCTATCAGCAGAGCTCCTCAGCGTCCCAAGGGACGGGAAGGTTTGAGGCTCTTGAAAAAACCTGACATGACCAAGTCAGGAAACAGTAGGGTGCTTATGTACACATATTTTTCTTCCCCCGTTTTTCTCTCCCCCCACTTTCTTGAAAAGAAACGAGAGGGATTTCGCTATTGTGTCAAACATCAACCTGGTGGCATCGGGAGTCACTCATGTAGCTGGCACAATGCCGCGCTCATTTCAGCACGCTGCCCTGCCAAACAGGCCTGACCCTCCCAGGGACACCTCTTCTGCAAGAAAGGGCCTAATTTGATTTTTCCCTCCCCACCCCAAAACCTTTCATTCTGTAGGAAATGCTTTCAAGGAGGATGTCAGGGCTGGATTCTGCAATACCTGTTCTCTATGTTAAAACCACTGCTTGGTGCCTGAGCCGCCACTGAGTGCATCTGGCACAGACAGCTGATCCACTTGTGGCCAAACCTCGAGCAATATTTAACACAGTGCTCACTATCAGCCACTAAACACTGTAATTGCTCCTTCCAACTTAAGATGTTAGGCTCTGACTCAAACCACAGGCTGGACAGACCAAATGATCTCCTAAATTTCCTTTTTTTGCCACCACTAGAGGCCAGCCCACCTTTCACTGCAATTAAAAATTCACTCCAGAATTAAAAGGGCAACATTTTGATTAACTAAAATGATCTGCGTATTTGAAACAACCCAAATCTGATTAGAGCGAGGCTTTGCACAAGTTTAAGAAACTGACTTTAGATGGCTAACAAAACCTCTTTTCTTTACTGCTGCTTAATGGGAAGCTTGGTAGGAATAAGGCCCTGATTTTTCAAAACAATGTAAGAAATTATCCCAGACAACAATGCAACCACAGCATAAAAAATTCAGCGCTTTCTTGTGAAAAAAAGGAAAAAAAAATTACTGACCAACAAAAACCAAACCAGAAACACAGTATCAGAGTTCTGTTTGGGGGAAGACCCTCTCACCTGGCAATCCCCAAGAAAAAATTGTGACATTCTTGCCAACAAAGTTTAGTACAAAGTGTACTGGGAGCATGACTGAAAATATCTGCGGTTCCTTCACAAGCCCCTCTGATCCACGCAAGGAGAAAACAGCAACACTGAGCCCAGCACCTTCTTCTTGGGGTAGGGGGACACGGTGGAGGACAGAGGGAAACAATTACAGGCTGGTAATTACTTCTTCTTTAAATGGATTCTCTCTAATCTCTGATGGATTTACCTCTAATCTCAAAGTAATTACGTGTAACCTCAGTGGATTCTTACTCTGGGGGCGATGCCGCAGCTCCGGGGGAGCCTGCAGAGAAGTTTCTCCATTGTCTGCCAGAGCAATGAAAAACTCGCACGTGCACGGCCCTGCCAGGAACAACAGAGCCTTTTCCAGCAGCCAGGAAGGGGCCAGGGCACACACAACAGCCTCCTCCTTGCTTGATGACCAGCACAATCTAAGGCAGACTCAGGTGGCAGCTCCATGGGGGCACGTGGTACCCGTGCTTCCCTTCTGGGAGCAATACCAATACACAAATTTGGGGATTTCAGGGCTACTTCACAGCAGAATTAGTCAAATTTAGAGGCACTAAAAGTGACCAAATTGGGCAGAAAGATGTGAACTATATCACACAAAGGAACAGTGAAAATCCTACTCCAGAACGCAAGGGCTGAGGGACAAGGTTTCTGATGGGAAGCAGCAATGCCTTGAAGCTACTTGTCATCTAATTTACCACATAATTTTTAAGAGACATGGACATCACATCAAAAACCAGAGCAAAGCACCACTATGGCAGGACCTGAGACTATAAAATCTTGTGTCAAGGCAGGGAAAAAATGCTAATATTTCACAGACAGGGGACAGCAAGTGGGGGCAAGCATAGCATCAGTGTGGCCAGAGATGGATGTGGCACTTGGGGATGTGGTTTGGTGCTGGGCTGTAGCTGGGCTTGATGATTCTAGAGTGCTTTCCAACCTTAATGATTCTAGGGTTCCATGCTCCTCAGACACCACCCATCTAAAGCAGAAGTTTCCTGCCAGTTCCAGCTGCAGTTCTATAAACCCCAGAATTTATAGAAAATGCATTAAAACCTTGATTTTCACTCCTTAACGTGAAAGTGCCCGGGAGCTCAAGATGCCACCAATAGGTTTAGAAACAACTGGCCCTAAAAACATTACAGGTGGCAACCCTCTGATCTGCATACATGGGATGATAAAATACAACATCAGATATTATACAAAACTACACACACATATACATACGTAGACAGATATTTATATATATCTATCTCATCTATCTCATCCATCCATCCATCTATCTATCTATCTATCTATCTATCTATCTATCTATCTATCTATCTATCTATCTATCTATCTATCTATCTATCTACCTATCTCATATATATTATTTTACCTTGGTGAGGGTCACACTGTGATTTCTGGGGTGGGCTAGTCCTGAGTGGGATCTCTGTGCTCCTTCCATCCCCAAATCCATACCAGGAATTGTGCCACACACCCTGAGGGACAGACAGCATCCTTGGGACAGGAATAGATGCCTCAACATGGAAAAGTTGTATGGAACATATTTTAATGGCTATGCCATTTCTAAAAAGCTGCTCAGAGTTACTCCTGAATAAACCACAAGCCCTGCACAGTGACAAAGACCGCTCCTCACTCTTTACTACCTCTAGGAACTTTTTCTCATAAAACACTTGTTTTTTAACCCTGGGATCAACGAGTCCATAAAAGAACTAGCAGAAAATAAAGGCTTAAATAGTTCACGCAGCCTCTTGGGATGCAAGGAAGCCCCAGCCCTAGTGGATTCAGAGGAACTGGCGTGCACTCAGACTTGCAGCAGGGAGTTTTATTTCAGGTGACGATTCTTTGAGAGGGAGGGGAATGAAGAGAGAGGAAGGAGCTCCCCCACTGCAGTGGTCTCACCACAGCCATTTCTGACACTGCTTTCAGGCTGAGCATTCCGAGAGCAGGGAGTACTCACGTGCAGGCTGGGATGGTAGGTCAGCACGCCGTTGTCACACAGTGTCACGTATTTCTTCTTCCACTCCTTGTTCAGGGACTTGCCACTCCGCTTCAGCAGCATCCCCTGGTGGGGGGAGAGAGAGAGAAAAGGTGAAACGCCCTCCAGGCAACACACAACTGCCCAGGACACAGAAGGGAAGTGTAATTGCCAGCATCTTCAGATTGGCTTTCTCCTGCAAGTTACACTCTTCTGCCTCTCCCACCATGCACATTCCCTCTGTTGGCTTTGTCCAATGGGTAGAAAAACCCTCTTTTTCATTGAATTCCATGCCTCAGGAAAGCACATTGCAGTGTGACCCACATGGATTCCTGGCTGATGAAGACACCATGCTCTGCATTTCCTTACCCTCTAAAATAAATGATGAGCCCCAGGTTGAGGGAGGATCCTGCGGTGTGGCTTCTCCCTTGGCATGCTCCTGGGGATTCCTTGCCCACAGAAGAGCACACATCTGTGTTCTCATTCCCTCTGCACAAAGGTGGCACCACCATGGAAACCCCTCTTGGCTACTCATTCCAGCAGAAGAAACCCCAATCCCAGGCAAGAGTAGCAAAACAAGACCAGAACAAAGTGTTTCAAGGAAATCCTGGATAATTTAATGACAGAGGTGTGACTGGAGAGGAAAGGAGCTGGGCAAAGGGAATCACCTTTCCACCATATTCAATCAGGGATGAATGCCAACAATCACAGAATCCCAGAATGGTTAGGACTGGAAGGGACATTAAAATCCAGTTCCAACCACCAGGCATGAACAGGTACACCTTCCACTGGACCAGGTTGCTTCAAGCCCTGTCCAACCTGTCCTGGAACATTTCCAGGGATGGGGCAGCCATAACTTCTCATCAACAGCAAAGATTAAAAGTCATCATTGTGTTCCAACAGACAAACAGCTGTACTTTGATCTGTTCTCAGCTGCAAAACTGAAATTCACTTTAGAAATAAAATACCACATGCTGTAGAACACTCCAGGTAGTAAATGAAGAATGCACTTCCTTAGGAAATTTTAATTTCCAAACCCAAGCCAGAAGGGAGTTCCTAATGGTTCCAGACAGTATTATGGTTGTGCAAAGCCTTACTGGAATGTCCAGTGGAGATCCAATCACAGGGACACACTGTGGGATCAAGCTCTGATCAAAGTGGACACATATCCATTTCAATAAATCACAACCAGGAATCCACCCAACATGAACTTCAGCTGCCTAATCCCTATAAAACAAGTTTTTCCTTCTTATTGTACAAGACAACTAAAATAAAGGGAAAACAGAACATAGAAAGATGTCCTACCAAGCACAGTGCTTCCAACTCCCATGGAGTTCTTGTTAAAAGTGGTTTAAACCTTGAAAATTAGTTCCATTGTTTGTTTTCCCATTAAACTTGCAGCTTTATGAAGTGATCCCTCTGCAGACCCTATCCCAAAGCCAGGAGGGGACACGGGTCAGCTCTGCTCAAGTCCTCGCTCCTGGCCACACAGCTGGAACAGAACTTCAGAGAAGAACCCTTCCCAAATTCAACGCACTCCAGGGATGGGACCATGAAGAAAAGCTCATGCTGGACACCCGAATAGCACAGTGATCCAAACTCCCAACTTTCTGCCTGTCTGCAGGTCACATGTCTGTATTTTTTTGTTCTGCTTCTTGCTAGAACTCCAACTTTTTCAAGGAGAACGGGGCTTCTGAAACGCCTCCTCACAAAAGCTCCTGCTCATCCCAATTACTGCCTGCCGGCGCTTGGAGACGTTGTTTTCTTCTATTAAAAAATGAAAGCTTATTTCTGCCTTTGACTCTCCTGTTTGTCTATAGGAGGTGATCTGTCTCTTCACCTTTCCCATCTTTCATACCTCACCTGCAGCACAGCACTGGTGTTTAGGGGGACCCAATTCTAGTTAGTGATGTGCCGTGGGGATCAAAAATTACTGTTTCCCTGCACTGGTTTGTTCTTCAGACCTTCTAATGGGGAAAAAGCACTAAGGATCACAATGGTGATACTTTTTTTTTCACATTGCCTTTTTTGTTCAAGTTTTGAAGCCAATAAAAATGTATATATTTCGTAACCTTTTAACTGCCCCTTTGCTATACAGAAAACATGTCATTATTCACATAATTTTCAATTCATGCTGATTATAATCTCAATAAAGAGTAAAAATCTACCACGGTCGTGATTTTTGCTACTTAAAATTTTGCTACTATCTAAGTATGAATTATGACATTCTAGTTTTGGATCTAAATGAAGAAAATTATTCAAAATGAGGTTTTACCATGTCTTAAAGCAGAACTCTATGCTTTGATGTAAAAAAACCCAAACAAAAACCCGCCCAGCTCAGAACTGAATATGGATGATGGACCTATTTGTGTCTAACTAACAAACCAGACTTCCCAATCCATTTTCTTCAGGTATTCCTTTGGCAAACAGAATCATTTTCACATTATGTGATAATTAAAAGTAGCTTGAAGTACCTGGAGAGGAAACTGTTCTGAATACAAGGAGCTAACTTAAAGTGCTATAAAGCAAAGCAGCCGATATAAACCAGTTTTTATTCCTAAGGCCACCACTTTGTGGTAATTTTATAGAATGGTCTGGAGAAATGGTCTTAGAACCAGAGTTTAGATCAGTTATAAATGCACTTTAATGTTAGCTACACTTAAAAAATATAAATGGCCCACATAACAGGAAATGTTATTTAAAAGAAAAAAAATAAAGCCCCTTGCTTCAGTCACATTACGAGTACATTTGAGTCACATCAGATCCTGTGCTGAGGAAATGAGATCCAGGGGTTCCTGCTGACCTCTGGTACCTCGAAGGCAATTCAGAGGCAGCTTGAGCATGTCCCCAGTCATTGCCAAACAGGTCCCCAGGTACACACAGCACACTGGAAAAATCCCATTGAGACCCCAAGCTATGCTGTAAGATACTAAGTCAATCTTCTATGCCAAATACCAATTTTTTTGATCTAAATAATCCCTGTCTCAAATTATTATTATTAATTGGATGATGCTATTTTCCCTGATTTGTATGGAATCTTTAATTTCTTACAGCCCTCCATGGGCAGTTGGGTGCAGCTCCAAAGCCTCCAGACTCAACACTAAGAATTTAACACCTCCGATTTCCACACAAACAGAGAAGAACTTCACACCTCAAATCGCCTTTTTTTTTTTTTTTACCACCTTCCCTCCAAAACTGCAACTCCATGTTTAAGGGAGGAATGGTGAGTCCCCCAGCTTGTGGTTTTAAGGAGCTGGAGGAAAAAGGCTCCAAGTGGAGTGCACAGAGCTCAGTCCCTGGGTTTTGCTGGAGGATCCATGGAGCAAACAGAGCCGGTTCTCCATTAGTAATGTGTGTGCTATGTCTACTCCCAGGAGGTCATTGCAAGCCAAAAGCAATGTTAAGTGTACAAGCTTTAAATAACTTACAAAGTTAATGTAATGAATGCAAGTGTGATCTGAAATCCATCACTCAGTGGCTTGCTGTAGCCTCAAGCTGTGATAAAACACCACTCATAAATTTATATTAAAACTCTGTTCGATAGCAATTATTTACCAACAAAGATTTATTGATTGCATTTGCTGTTAGGGACTGGGGCCCTAACTGAGTCAATCAGCTTAGGCTGCTGAGCTCCAGGGCACCTGGGGAAGTTACAGACTGCCAGCAGGCTCTGCAATCCCAACATTACCGTGGGAGCAGGAGCAGCTAATGAAAAGCCACCAGCCTTGGATTGATTGGAGCCAAGGTGGAAAAAAACCAACACACCCAGCAGTGGTGAAGGGACATGGGTATGCAGAACACCCAGTTCATGTGAATACACAGCAACCAGCAAAATCTGGCTGCTCTGGGTGCCTTCTGTGAGCTCCAAACCTTGCCTGCTTAAATAACGACTCGGTGGTTAAACAATCATCAACTTGTTCTACAGAAATATTTTAGGTTTTAAATAGCAAATTATCAGCATTTCAAAAAGTGACCCCTTGAAGTTGCTTAATGCTGCATTGAAGCTGGCAGGTGAGAAACCTTAAAAATGGTCTTTGAAGTCAGCAGAGCCAAGATTGGACCTTCTGGAAAAGGAAATATGGTACCTACAAGGCAGAGGTTGGAACTAGATGAACTTCAGGATCCCATCCAACCCAAACCATTCCATGATTCCACTTTGGTTTCTATTTTCTTTCAGAAATTTACCCCACTGCCATGGCTGAGGTGCAGACTTCTGCCAGCCTTTTGTTTCTTCCCCTCCCTAATTTTTTAACCAACCTCATATTGTTTCCTTGATGCTGTTCCAATAGAACGAAACAGGTAATCTCACACTTCATCATTAACAACATTAATTCCTGATTTTCCACTCAGGTCTGTAGTTCCCACAGCCATGATTAGCAGCTAGCACTGCTAGGAATTTTCTACAGCTCCTGTGCATCCTGTTCAGAAAAGAAAAACTCTCAGTAGTCATGAAAAACCTCCTCCTTCAAACAACTCCGAAGGCAGCCACTCAGTCAGGATCACAAACTAATTGTTACATACAAATTCTGGTCAATAAAACCCCCACTTCCTGTAAATCTATTAAAGTGGAGAACAAATGCTGGTGAAGCCCCCAGGATTCAATGACCAGCCAACTCTGCACAGTCTGTTCCACAGCACTGGGACCACCTGATAATAAACAAGAGATTAATTCTTCAGTGATATTTTTTGCCTCCAGAAAATTTAGCTGTAACATGTTTCTGGTGTTAAAGTCCATTCTTCCAGCATATGGCAGACACCAGCTCAAGCTGTTTCACCTCCAAACAATACCTGCATGCCAAAGGAAGCTTTTGGTAATGACTGAATCATTACTGATCCACAGAGAGTCAGAGAATCCCAGAATGGTTTGGGTTGGAAGGGACCTTAAAGCTCAACTCATTCCATCCCCTATCATGGGCAGGGACACCTTCCACTAGACCAGGTTGTTCTCTCTTTAAACCTAAAATCCTGTAGGGAATGAACTGTTGAAGATTCCCAAGGTATCGAGAATCCTTCCATAAAAATGTACCTTGTTTTCTCAGTTTCCCAGGCTTAAGTCTTTTTTCCCCAGGAATTTAAGGGAATGCTGCCTGGTAATTTGGTCAATGAGATACGAAGCTGGTTTAAGTTTTTACACTTGGAAACCTGTAGCAAACTTCCCTCTCCCTTCTGATACCTAAAGGGGGCTTACAAAAAAGAGGGAGAGCGACTTTGGATAAGGGCCTGGAGAGACAGGACAAGGGGAGTGGATTCACACTCCCAGAGGGAAATTGGGATAGATGGGATGTTGGGAAGGAATTTTTCCCTGTGAGGGTGGGCAGGCCCTGGCACAGGGTGCCCAGAGCAGCTGGGGCTGCCCCTGGATCCCTGGAAGTGTCCAACGCCAGGCTGGATGGGGCTTGGAGCAACCTGGGACAGTGGAAGGTGTCCCTGCCCATGACAGGGGGTGGAATGGGATAAGCTTTAAGGTCCCTTCCACCCCAAATTATTTTGGGATTCTATGACCTCTTACAGTAGCAGAGCACAAATGGGGACCAACTGAACCACAAAAAAAAAGGAAAAAAAAAAAAAAAAGCTACAAGAGCCTGGAGTGACTTTGAAGAGGTCTGAAAACAGGAGAGCTCAAACATTCTCCAACTTCAGTATCTAACAATAACATTGCAAAAAAAACCCCCAAAACCCTGTAAGTTCTTACTACAGTTGTGCACATGGAAAACCCCTCCCACCTCCCTTAAAAACTGGCACAGCAGCAGCAGAGTTTTGCTACAAAGATGCTCCCACATTGCAGAAACTATTCAAATTTATGTTATGCACCTTTACAAGAAAATGAAATCAGAACATTGCACCCAATTCTCTTCTAACATTCCCTAAACATGAGGCAGTGACTGTGCAGCAGGTAATTACTCCATGAATGGTTACCTAATGCTGGGGCTGATCAGCCACGATTTCCATTTGGAGACAAAGAACAGAGAGGATCTAACACCTGACTTGGGGAGCAAAAGATAATGGCTTTGCTTAAACTTGAAGGACAATCAACCTGCAACTTATTTTCAAGCTCTCTGCACACAAGCTACGAAAGAAAATTAGAAAGATGTACTGAAAAAAAGCCAGTGCTGATTAAGCAGCTCTTACAGCTCATCACAGCACCAGCAATGAAGACTGCCACCAAAGGACAGCCACCAAATTCCTGCAAGGAACAGCAGCACTAAGGACAAACTTAATGGGAAGAACAAACTTCGTGTTTGCTGTTACTGCATCTTTATTTTTAATCCCAGAATCATAGAATGGTTGGAAGGGAGCTTAAAGCCCATCCCATTCCACCCCCTACCATGGGCAGGGATACCCTCCACCATCCCACGTTGCTCCAAGCTCCATCCAAGCTGGCCTTGATTACTGACTGCTTCAATATTTCAGCCTCTGGATCTTGCCACGACAGATGATGCACAAGTTCCTCCAACTCTTCTTGAGTTTTTTTTCAGCTGGCAGCTTTGGGACAGGGGGACTGTTTCCTCAGCCCTACTTTATTTCTAAAATGAGACTTTATAAAGTCAACAGCCACCACACATCCTTCCTGTGGAGCTGAATATTCAAGTGTGTTACGAAATGCAATCAGGTATTTAAGGGACTGGCTCATCTTTCACCCTAACCCCAGTTTACCTCTCTGAACAGGAGATGGTACCGAGAAAATCACATTATTTTCCTGCCTTGCAGTAGTTTCTGCCTCTGCTGCCTTCCAAGACTTATTCTGCTTACTCTGGACTGCTAAAAAAGCAGGAAAAAAAAGAATCCCAGCCCTTAATAATCCCCAGTAGTTGGTTTATTAACCCCTTGGCACCGGCAGCTGTGGTTTCCCTGACACCAGTGAAATGCACTTCGATGTAAATCATTACCTTGGGCAAAGGAAAAACAGCGTTGGGAAGTGGATCTGGTGTGAAAAAACGCAACTGTGGGAAAGGCTCCGAGAGTGGGAACGTTTGGGAATGGCTGAAGGGTCAGGCATGAAAAGGAAACCACAAAGCACTGACTTCTCTCAAGAAACAAACAGTGTTGGGTGGGTGATGGAAAACAAGCAATCCTCGTGCAGGCATGACCACTCCTAGGCAGAGGATCCGCTTTTCCTTACAGTAGTGCTCCGTTCCCCAGTCCCTGAAATTCTCTTTATCATATTTTATATAAAGTAGGGATTTGGTTGGGGGAGCAGAAAGGGAGAAAAGCCATGAAAAGCTTAAAACCCAATTTTAACTTTCTCTCCCGACACTATAGTGTTTCCATAGAAACATCAGGAAGACCACTTAAGAGCAGCTTTTTTTTTTTTTTTTTTTGTAGCCATGTTTGGCACCATACCCCTCCCCTGGACAACCTATTATTTCACAAATGGATGCTTTCTCCAGCCTGTTCTGTGCAGGCTCCGATGGAGGGGGGAAAAGAAAAAGAACCCTGGATCTTTAACCGGTTCCCTTGTGGTCCCCTCCCTTTTTTGTTGGTAATATTTCTGTCATTCTGCCGGGGCTATATGGTACAAAGGGTTACACTTTAATTGAGCTGTCAGCATCTCCAACAATCCTATAAAACTCCGATTATGCACGGCGGGGTTAGTGACACACTTGTTATTGTGGATGCCCTATTTGCTAAACCCGGGCCCCCCCCCCCACAGGTCACCTCACCCAGGCGACCTTCCTGTCATTAGCCTCGTCTATTCCTACCTCACCGCTGTGAAAATCACACAAGGAAAGGCTTCAAAGCCCTTGCCAGGACTGAATTCGACCAGGAGCTAATCACCCACAAATCCAGCTCAAATGGCAATAATTGGCTAAACTGCTCACCTCTCCAGAGCTCAGCAGTAATTTGGGATAATAAAGAAAAGAATTATTCAGCTAACTGCCCTGAAATGTATGCTTTGTGACCGACACACTTCACATTTTAATAATGATGGACACAAAATCCAATTTAATACAGCATCGGCTGAATAACAAACCCAAGAATGCTGGCAGGAAAAAAAAAAAGTATGGGCGTGGGTGTTCTTTTTTTTTTCCTTAAACTGTGTTCCATGTTATTGCACAGAAAGGATTTGCACTTCATGTCAGGAAATTTTGGGACCAAAAAGGCCTTCGACAACCAGCCTCAGAAACTCTGTTCCATAATAGGATTTTTAAATTTATTTCAAATTTTTTTTTTTAATCAAAAGAAGTGTCCTCCTAGAAAAAAAAATTGCTGAACAGTTATACCTCTGGTCCTCAAACTTTTGTAAGGGTAGGAGAATAAATATAATTTTAAAAAAATATTCTGCAGTAGAAGGCCACCTTCTTCATAATTTTAATTAACAATATTTCCTGATTGCTCCCTTTTTCTACTTTTACACCCTGTCCTCTGGTCAAGGACCATCAGCATCAATGACCCCACTACAGAAGGGTCTGCAGGACACACTGAACTGGTCCAACACTGCAAAGATCACAGAATCCCAGAATGGTTTGGGTTGGAAGGGACCTTAAACCTCACCTAGTGCCTGCCAGGGGCAGTGACACCTTGCACTAGGACCAGGGTGGGTGATCAGGCCCATCAGGATGCTCCAGCACTCTTCCGTCCACACACCCCGTTCCCTTTCCTCCAATCTCTCCTAAGATGAAGAGAAAAAAGGAAAACAGACCAAACAGGCATTCCTGGTGATGTTCCTGAGATGTCCAGTTCATCCAGAGGAATGAAGGTGATGATGGTGCTTCAGAGATGCACTTAACGTATGCTGGGCACTGTCCTCTCATCATTACAGCAGAAAACAAACCAGGAACCTCATGAGGAAAAAGTCTTTCCCTACTGGATCCTGTTTTCTTAGAGTTCATAAAATCATGTTTCACATTCTCAAAAAAAGCTGCAAAAAACGTAAATTCCATTTTGAACATGAGGGAAATACTTTAAGAAGTGTAGAAGATGCCAAGATGCACAGGACAGCTGCAAAAAGAGACAGCTACAACCACATCCCTTTGCTCCTTGCTCAGTATGTGAGCAGTCATGGAGCTAAACAGCTTAGAAAAATGTTGATTTATCTACTGGTGCAGCAGAGATACGTCTTTTTAAATAACCCTTTTCACAACATACACAACTGTCTGCTCTTTTTTCTTAATGAATCAATCCATACTTTATCATCTGAGTACAAAATCATTTTGGCTTCAGCTGGGAATACGTAAAAATGTGCAGCTAATTCACTCAAAAACCTTCTAGTCTTGGCCAAGGACCATGACTTGAGTTACACTGGGAGAAGACCTTTGACAGAGTGTAAAATTTTGCTCAAAAACGAACCCCACACCACATCAGCTTGTTGGGGTGTCTGTAAAGGGTCAGGATTTGGACTGAATGATCCTCATGGATCCCTTCCAGCTCAGAATATTCTGTGATTTGATGATTCTCTCACACCAAGGCATCCCCACATCTCCAACACCTCCCTGAAGCCAGGGAAAACCTAACCAAGGCCATTTCCCAGGATTTAAGGGTACAACCTAAAGACAACTTTCAAGTACAGGTTTTTCACCCCGTGTTCTTAAATTGTTACAGCAAAAAGGCAAAGTTACTGCTGTCAGAAGCAGAACTCACTCATTTTTACCACAGTAGCTGTTATAGAAATTAGAGGTAACAAAACATGAGACATTGCCAGTGCCAGTCAACTGAAAGAACTTCTTAGAGAAATTATAAAGTAATGCTTTTGACAAGGTTGTTATTAGGATTTCTGAAGTAATAACCTGAGACACCCCAAAATTTTTTTATTGTTATTTAATATTCTTCTTTTGAGAAGAAAAGGCTGGTTTTGTCCTGGTCTGCCTTGCTTTATATACAGCACTCACTCCTCCTCTCCCCCACTTCCCAAGCTTAGCATTAATCAGGGCAATTTCAAAATGAAGGATTCTGCATATTGTGTCAGCAAGTTAAAAACTGTAATATTGTTTTAATGTTAAAATCACTCCAGATACAATACTTCCTGTGTAGTATATTTCATGGCTCATTTGCTTCAACAGATATTAAGCTTCAGTCAACAATTAACTACTGACACCTTTTTTTAATTTATTTTTTTAAACCAAGAAGATTTAGCAGAAGAGCTAAAAGCACAGCTTGGATTTATTAGATGGATGCTAATTTGATGTCACCAGCTTATTTCATTTCTATCAAGTATCCATTCTTGTAAATGATAGGGTCACTCAACCCACATTTCAGATGAACTGAAATCCAGATTTGAGCACATCTTTCAGTCCAAAAATTGCTGCAGAAGTGCACTAGTTTAAAAGACCATTTGAACTGTTAATTGTTTATCACTTACCACACAAGATCATTCCCAAACACAGCCATTACACTGAATGTTTAAATGGAATTTTGGATTCAGCACTTCTGGTTTTCTGCAAGGAACCCACTGGCACTGCCTTCAGCCTGGCTTTCCCTGCAGTTTCATGGTGCTACCTCTGGGACAGAAGCCCAACCATCCCAATTCCTGAATCAAAAGGCATTTCTGTGGTGACAACAGCAAAATCAAGCTGTCATCATAAGACTTTACTCCGCCTCTCTCTGTCCAGTCCTCATCAGAGAGGTGCAGAATCCTGGAATGCTTTGGGTTGGAAGTGACCTTAAACACCACCTACTTCCAACCCTTCCAAGAGATGTAAACCCAAGTCATATTTTGCACTTCATGAGACATTTCCATCTATCAGAAGCCTTGAGAATCAGGAGGCAGATGACACATTTTTGGATCACTGGCTTGGACCCAAATGATGTCAGGAGCACAAGGTGACTCCAGCCAGGCTCTGGCCCCCAAGCCCAGAGCAGTACAATTAACAAGATGCTGTAATGAAGGTAGCGCTGACTAAACCCTCTTGGAAATACCTACTCCTAGAAAAGGTGAGACATAATGCAGTGGCAAATGTGATGTACCACAAAGACTGAAAGACCACATTCCACCCTGAGCATTCATGGAAGGACACCTGAGAGATGTTTCTGGAAGAAATTTATCCCTGATTTCCCCACGTTTTTCCCTGCAAAGCCTTGGATTTCTTCTTGTGTGATCTGTAAGGCAGAATACAGACTGCCCTGAGAATTTAATGCACTGGTCACTCAGCTTTTGAATGTTTTAGAATACTCAGCAGTGACAGTAGATATGGCAAAAACTGTTATTATGTGCTATCTGTTTATTAAGCCTTATTCATCTATTTATTGCGATTTTTTAAAAGGAGTCACAGAATCCCAGAATGGTTTGGGTTGGAAGGCAGCTTAAAGCTCATCCAGTCCCACCCCTGCCATGGGCAGGGACACCTCGCACTAACCCAGGTGGCTCCAAGTCCCACCCAACTTGGCCTTGGACACTTCCAAGGGCCCAAGGGCCTCCACACCCTCACAGGGAAGAATTCCTTCCCAATATCCTATCTAACTCTGCCCTCCTTCAGCTTAAGGAGTCAATCCATAAGTTGTTAAAGCAGAAACTCAGAAGATGTTTCCACAAACAAAGATATTTGTTCCTTCCCAAAATCATGTAAAGATACACACTTTGTTTTCTATTAAAGAGTGGTCTCTCACACATGTTGATTCCTCAGTTTTAACCTCATTAATATTTTAGCGGGAGAGACAACAAGAACAGAAGCTGCTCCAGAGGCTACGATTGTTTTATGAGAGAATATCCCAGATCCAAGTGGCTTGCAGGCAACACAGAAGAACACCACGTTCAAAAAGGTAATTTATAAAGCAAGCTCATTTATGGATTTCTCTGTGCACTTACTTGGCTGTAGACTAGGCAAGCTGTAAAATGTTGGAGACAATCTCCCTCAAAAAAACCCTAATATAATCCATTATTTATTAAGTGATAAGCCATGGACAAGACGAAAGACTAATTTTTAACCACCTTTCCCAACTTCCTATAGATAAAGAACGTGTTTGTAAAGACAAAAAAAAAATTATATATATATAAATAAAAATGCAAGGTACCCAGAGTGCGGCTAATGGGATTTGACGCTGGCTTTAATTTTAATGAAGAAAGTTGCCAGTAGCAACAAAACTGTCAGCAGCAGCCAAGCACCATTAATAAAGACCCAGACAACATTAGTGGCACGGCAACAGTACAAAAGGTTCCCCCTGGTTCATGCTGTGCTAAATTGGCTGCCCAATTTTTCTTAAGTGTCCATACTATTTAGAAGACAATTTATTAATTTTTGTCATCCATTGTCACTTGACAGGCCATCATTTTGCATCCCGAATTTGAGATGAAAACTAATTGAAAAGACTGGCAGTATTTATGAGGGGTATTATTTGTCAATTATGGCTGCTGATGATCCTGGGTCCTACCAAGTTTAACACCCACGCTCGGGTGTCGTCAGTTGGACCTTTTTTTTTTTTGTCATTTCCATGTTAGTTCTAGGAAAGTGACAAAAAGCAATGATAAAATCAATTCAGCAAACTCGTTAAGGAAGAGGGGCCCATCAATCCTTGCTCTGAAATCACTGAGTTAGGGGAAAAAAAAGCACTGGTGTGGTCTGGGGAATCACAGTTTTCCAGGACACCTTCCAGGGAAAAAGCCCAATCTCTTTGTTCCCTACAAGCAGGACAAATTTTCAACTACATCATAATTGAAATTAACCCTGCAAATTTACCCAGGCTGCCTGAAAGGGAAGGTTTTACTCTCTTCTCACTGCCCTTAAACTGCTTCTCTGCAAGTCTGAATGCCTCAAAAGCCCTCGAATTCCTAAATGCAGCGAGTCACAGAAAAACAGAATATTCTGAGCTGGAAGGGACCCACAAGGATCATCGAGACCAGCTCTTTCATTCCAACTTTATTTGCACTTATAACTCTTGCCCAGCCTTTCAGAAACGTTCTCCTACTTCCCATCTTCACAGGCTTCAAATGATGATACAAAACGTCCCAGGAAAACCGTAGAGTTAAAACAGCAAAGAAAATGAGGTTACGCCACCCATCTCAAGCTTTTTCTGCTTCATCCACCCGTGGAGGAGGCCAGGGTGAAGGAGCTGTGCCCTGCAGCCCATGGGGGTCCATGGTGGGGCTGAGATCTACCTGAATCCCACAGAAAATCCCATGCCAGAGCAGGAGACGCCCAAAGGAACCTCTGGCCCCATGGGAAGCTTGTGCTGGAGCAGGGTCCTGGCAGGACGTGTGGCCCCATGGAGAGAGGAGCCTACACTGGTCAGCTCCTGAAGGACTGACCCCATGGATAAAGGGACCAGATGGTGAAGGATCTCTCCCTACCCTTATCCCAATCTATGGGACTGTTTCCTAAGTTTTGAAAGGCTACAAAACACTGTTTATCTCTTTCCTTCTTAATTCTCTATTTAGCATCAGTAAATCTTAGTATTGATTTAAATATGGATATTCTTTAACTTGTCCTATAACATACTCCACTTGCTTCTGAAGATCTGAACACCTGAAGATCACAGCTAAAACCTGATTTAAACATTCCTTTAGGTACAAAGCACATCATTTCCTTTACCAAAAGCAACTAAAAAGCCTGAAACTTTCAAATACTATACCAAGTTTTCTCTAATACCTATAGCAAAATGGGGATTAAAAAAAAAAAGAGTGAATTTTCAAAAGAAAAAATGAAACTACAACAGCATTAGCATGTATTTATTAGTCTCTATATAAATGGTTTTTTTATATCTATTTGCAATATACTGTTGACTAAATAAAAAAATCCAGCAATAACTAAACAAGAAGAATTTTCTTCTATCATAAAACCAAACGTAAACATGAGACCAACCCAGCTGAATCCATCTTATTAATCCACACACATTTTCCAGAAGACACTGTCAGCTTTGCTTTAAAAAAAATTCTTCAGGGATAGAATTGCCCCATCTCTTACATTTCAGAGGTAAATACAGATGAAAAGCTTTTTCCCTCCACTATTTCCTAGAATAAAAATAATGTGCATTTAGTTACCCTTCTGCATGAGGTAACACCATCCAAGGTTGATGTTCATTTGCAATATAAATCCTCAACCTGGAAAACATTGTGGCGTGGTTCTTGCATCAGATGATAGTTATGTTCTTTCCTTCCACTTTCATGCTTGGTTTCTCTCACTTACAGAACGCACAGCCGAGTGTCTCTCTGGGGGATGAGAAGGCTCTTTGCTCCCTCTGGTTCACCTCCAGTGGCAAGATGCAAACCCAAAACTCTGAGGAGCTCCATGTCCCCTTGGAGCCACCTCCAAAGGTGGAGATTTCACAGCCCCTTTAGATATTTGCACCCGTATTTGAACCTGGTGGGAAATAACACACTTCTGCATCTCTAATTGGAATTTCTCCTGTCTCAAATGTGTCACAGACTCACCTCCCCCACCCTTCCTATCAATTAGCAGTGAGGTACACAAGAATTTGCTTTCCTGTGCTGGGATGAGGTGCACATCCTGCACAACTGAGGGGCTTTACAAACCACAACCGTCACAGCACAGCAGCTGCAGGGCTCTACAATCCACTAGGACAACCAAGCTGTTATTCCAAACTGGAACACTTCATTCTGCCATCAGCAATGTCTTTTATGCAGTTACACTCTGCCATCTTAAATGGAACTTAACTCATATGTTACTAATTCAACTTCCAGCAAGATCCTAGAAAGGGGTAGGTGTTGAATCCCAAAAGAATTGTAGTAAAACTAAAAACGTGTATTGCTGCTGAAATGCCAAAGAAAGAGGAAAACTTTACCAGTCTATTAAAGAGAGCACAGAAGAATAATGCTTTATGTATTTTCAAAAACAATCAAGCCTCTCTTGCATTGAGAGGCTTGAGTTACATTTCCTAGTGCTGACACTCAGATTAAGGAGAAGCAGTGCTCATTCAAAGCCTGGAGTCGATACCGTAAGACACAGGAGTCTTCATCTCCAAAAGCTCCAGATGAAGGGAAAACACACAGACTTGCTCCAGAACCTTGTTCTCCTCCAGCAGGTAAACCTGTCTACAAACCCAGCCCAGTGCACAAGCCTACTGTAAACACAGCACGAGAGCTCCTCTCCCCCGAGGCAGCTGTAGAAGGACACAGCTTTGATGGAGGATAAATTTGACAGCCGAGTCCCCTTCATGTGCCTCGACGGGCAGGGACTCGGCACCTTTTACAATCCTGATGCTTTTAAGATATGGGGCTAAAGTTTCTCCCCTACTGCAAGCAAACCAGTTCAACCCACAACATAAGGCTGATAAGGCCACCAAAAGAAAACAGAGCAAAATCTAATTTATTTTCCCAGTATTGTCGAGGTGAATCGCACGGCAGAAGAAATTAAGGGTCCTTTGTCAGCATCCCAACTTTCTGGAGAAATGCCCCATTTCTTTGACTAAATCCACCTTTTTAACCTCTTTGTTGCAAAGTGTCAGCGGCGGATCAGCGCTGGGCAGGGTGACGAACACACAGAAGCCGGGCGGGAGCTATCGGGACTCCGATCTGGAGCTCACCTACACGTTAACTCCTACTGCTAATTCATCATCCTGCCACGACAGCCGGGCTGATTGGGATCCTGGCAGGACAATACGGGCCCGGCTGACCACCACAGCCCAGCCCAAGGGAGGAGGGGCTGACGGGCACGGCATGGAAAAGGCCTGAGATAAGTGCTGGCTGTCAGCGCAAGGACAAAGAAGGGCAGGCCCTGGGGAGAGAAAGGAGATAAAAAAAAATCTCGACAACTGCTTTATCTGATGAGGGTTATGGCTAATTAATTATAAACTCAATTACCTAACCCTTACTTCAGCAGTCTCTATTCATTAAGAGATAAAACCTGACTGACTGCTAACTTTCCCTTGCACACCCGCACGCGCAGAACGCTGGCCTCGGGTTTGCACACTTTGCCGCACAAGTTCTTAAAAAAAGATCTCCAAAAGCCTTCGTCCCTGTCAACTTTGTACCGGCAGGATGGAAGATTCCTCCTTTCTTTCCCCCTGCCACCCAACGCACCCTCTGTGGCGCCACATGGGAGGGCCGGGCCTCCATGCTGTGCATTGGCATTTAAAAGCAAACCCCCGGCATTAAACAATGGGCATTAGGGACATCAAAGTCCCCCTTTCACAGCCAACTCACTGCCTCCCCGGGCTTCTGATCTGCTTCACATTTCCAACCGAGCTTTTAATTTTGGGTGCTACAAGTTTGGTTTGGTGTCAACTGAACATTATTCTTCCAAAGTTTGAAGGTAGCCATGAAAATGAGAACGATGAACTCTAAAACCCCTCAGCCAAGCTAAGGCTTGCTAATAACATGAGCTGCATTTTGCATGTAACATAATAAAAATGTCTGTTTTATCACTGTTCAGATTCCAGCCGCATTCCTGTGGTGCTTGGCCTCTCCTCCAGCTCGAGTTCTTGCCCCCACGCCTCATGCTTGACACAGGCTCAAACATCCCTGCGGAATCAATCCTGCCCATTAAAAGAAGGCTCCTCTTAATCTCTTTCCAAAGCTGCAGACCTGTCTCGCTCCCACCTTTTGAATCCATGGATATTCTCAAATCCACGTTTTGCTTCGGCCGCCCTTTGCTCTGGCTTTTCCATTTCTACAGGATAATGTTCTTTACTTACATATTTTATAGAGAAGTCTCATCTATATATGTGTGTGTATATCCATAATTATCCATATTTATATGAAACAACAAGGGGATGACATTCACATGATGCTTTACACCAGAACTTTTAAAAGAATAATTTCTTCCACTCTGTAGAACAAGGGATCCCAGCTCTGGGTCTGTTTCTCACACTTAGTCTGTTTCAAATCCCTGTAAAGTGTATTAATGACACAAGACTTTGGTTCATTCATGGTGTATGGCCTTTTAGGTCACTTTTCCATAATTTATATGCACCAAATGAAGTAAGACAACACAGTCAAATAGTCAGGCTGGGCAACACACATTATTTAAGCCCTTCACTACAAAGACATTATTATTATTATTATTATTATTCTAATATTTTGGCCTTGATTATTATTATTATTGAGTCTTACTATATGGTCTTGGTTATTACCTTATTAAACAGGATTTGTTTTGCTAATACTTATGGTTTTAGACTTGAATGATGTGGTCTAATGGTTCACTTCACTCCTGTGATGCTTAGGTGTGATAGTGCTTTTCTGAAACCCATTCCAGCATTTGGTTCCCTTCCTCCTTTGTCCTGCTAGTACCCAAGGCCTTCCTTATATCCCACCTTGCTCAGCTCCATCTTTCAAGAATTCCCAAAGAAGACAAAAATATGCTGTTATACAAACTTCACAGAGAGACTTTTTCACTCCATAATTTAGCAACTTCAATTCAAATTGTTGTCTCATGATTTTAAAGCGTATCACAAAGACAAATTCAGCTATAACTAAAGGCTGTCTGCTTTGATGGAGCCTTTCAAAATCTGAAAATAAAAGTTCTTAAGCACCATAACCCCATGGAACAGCCAACTCAACTTTGTTTATCTTCTAGTTAACATGACAAATAATAATATCACCTACCATGAGCTTCTGTGCCATTCTGAATATCAACTCCACACCTTTCCTCACCATAACGAATTCCAAATCCAATTCATATTTACTTCCTTGCTCCCCTTTTGCATAAAGTTGGAAAGCTTATGCCATGCTTTTATGGTTGAGTTCTTCCCACTGGAATTTGCTGATCAGATTCCTGTGATCTTTTGAACTTCTTTTGAACTTTCAGTCCTTTTTACTTGGCAGCACACACCACACTGAAAAATCACCCATGTCTGAATCACCCTGTATTGTCTCTACCCCCTTTGACCAACAATTCTGAAGATATTCCAAAATCACAGAATGGTTTGGGCAGGAAAGGATCTTGAAGATCATCTCCTTCCAACTCCCCTGTTCCATCAACAAAATTTTTAAATCAATCCCATTCCCTGCAGTTCTCACTTAATCTTTCACCCGATAAATGCAATTACAGGTGATTAGTATACCTTGAATAAAAATAAAGTTTTCTGTTTGTATTCTGAAATATTAAGAAGAAGGTCTGCATTGGGTTTATTTGGAGTTATTCATCTGAAGTTGCCAAGGTAGCTGACACCTCTGGTCAAATCCCAAACTCAAGCCGCTGGGAAAGGCAGATGCACCCATCTGCTTCCCTTTGTTTCCCATAATTGTAACAATCCCATTAAATCCCTATAGCAAAGGATTGAAGATACACCAAGTAACAAAACCCAGAAGGTCTCATTTGCTTCCAAGCTCCCTTCCACCAGACTTCTCTCTCTTTTCTGAGGCTGTAACTCTTCTCTGTTTCGACACGAGCACGAATCCAGCTGTGTTCTGACCTTCCTCTTTAGCAACACGTATGGAGGAGTTCACTGCTCCCTCTTTATCCAGCTTTGCTGCAAATAATGACCATTTTGAGTCTCTTCCCCTATACATATTCACTTTTATGTCCTCCTATAACTTTTTATCGAAAGGAAGATGATTGTACTTTCAACAAATTACAGCTTAAAAGAAAGAAACAGAAACACTAAAAAAATCCAATGCCATTTTCCATCAACAATTTCATGCAGCTCCTTAACTTAAAAATATAAACTAGGCTTGAAACAACCCCACACTCTGCAACACTGCTCTCTCAACTGCCTTCCCATCACACCAAGAGGATTAGGGGAAAAAAAGGAAGACTTGTCCCATTCATCAATAGAGGAGTTATTCATCCGAAGTTTATTATCTCAGGTAATTTGATCAATACACTTCACCTTTATAGTCCCGTTGTCCTTGTGAGCAAAGCATTTTGCGTTTTATAGTGAGATGGTTATTATGAAGGCTATTCGCAGGGAAATTCTCTGCAGTTAAAAGTTTTTCCAATTAACTACATTTAACATCATTTAAGCCATAAACTGGCGGTTACATTTCACATCATTGTTGTCGGAGTGTGGCAGTGCTCAGGAGGCAGGCAGAGCACATTTGGCAAATACATCAACCAATACTTTGGAAAGGAAATCAAGGAAGCCCTGCCAGCTAAGAGAGAAAGACTTTTTCAGTGCAGTCAGGAATGTGCACCACAAACAAAAAAAAAGGGTGGATCAGTAGAAACCCTTGAGAAGATCACAGAGAGGTGCCTCAGCCCCTGGAATACTCCTCAGATCAATCCTTCTCCTTTCACGCAATGTCAGAACTCCTGGAATGGTCTGGATTGGAAAGGACCTTAAAGTTCATCTCGTTCCACTTCCCTGCCACGTGCAGGGACACCTCCCACTAGACCAGGCTGCTCCAAGCCCCATCCAGCCCAGCCTTCCTGTGTTCCCTCATGAGTTTTCTCATTCCAGAAAATTGTGGTGTTTGTGTAACTGAGCTATGAACTTCCAGTGAATCGCAGCATGTGAGGACAAATTCCCTGATGTCCTCTGGGTTAGGTTCTCCAAACCCCACTCCCCTCACCCCACACATGAGCTGCCTCCTCCTCACTTCCTAACCCTCAGCATAAGGCACCACAAAGGACAGGGCAAAAGATTCAAAACAGAAGCAAAACACCAAATTCTCAGAGATCAGCTGTTCTAAGGAGAGAAACCTCTAAAAACTTGCTTGAAAATAAAAAATTATTATTCCTTGTGAGATATCGTCAGAACAAACTAGTTCATTAAAGTCCTATCAGCACTTGTAATTGGCCCTTGTTGGCCAATAGAAGGAGACATTTGCAACTTTTCCCAGGAAATTATATTCTAAATCCTTCATAAGGTGGACCTTGTCCTTTTCTGAGGAAACTTGATAGCAGTCTTTAGTATTCACTGGCATAATTAGGACTGCAGTTAATTTCATTAAATTCTCTTGCTGCTAAATGAAGCAGATTATGAGACATCTTTTATTGCAAGGCATGAAATTACAGCCTGTCAGCTGCCAATGGTAGAGTAAAACTAATGAATTACAGGGTAAATAACACCAGAATTAACCAGCCAATTTAACATAGCAGAGAACAAAGTCATTTCTACTTGGAGCCACCACTGCCAGGATCCCTTTCAGCTGAAAGGGAACCAACCTCAAATCTAAATAACCAGGAAAGCCACATTTCTCAGGCAGCAATGTTAAAAAACCAACACTGCCAAGGAGTTGGGAGAAAATTGGTCGGATACATACAGAAAGGCATCGCTAAAATATTTAAATTGTGTTATGTCCAAGTAGTTTGTGCTGATGTATTATCCTTTACCCAGTGCAGGAAAAAGGGCAGGGGAGCATTAATTTGTTGCTATTAGAACTGGTTTAATGGGGCCAGCTCTTCCCAGGCAGCACGAGACACAATCCCCATTAATGAGGGACAGACACGCTGTGGGGAGATAATTAAAGGAAACGGAAAGCAGGTGTAACCAGCCACTTCCATTTCCTACTCCTGTCCTTCCAAACCTCTGACACAGGGCACAGGAGGTGCCTTCTCCCTGCACAGCACCCCAGGCCACCCCTCCCTGCCAGGAGGGAATGCTCTTTGGAGCCTGCAAGGAGGGAAGGATGGATGCCCCTCTGAGCTCTGACCAGGAGCTCCCACAATCAAGGACTCTTCCCAACACATCCTGAAGCCTGTCAGGCTGATAGACACACACACACATTTCTGGGGCTAAGGAGAGAGATTTGCTCTGTGTAGGTTGGTGTCTCACCCTCCTCCCCTCTTTTTTTAAAATTGTCTTAGATTATTTTTGTTTTAGAATTTTATTTAACCCTAGTTCTACAAGGAACAAACCCCTTCTCTGCACTTACATGGAAATCTTGTTATGTGGAAACAGAGGCGGAGGAAAAGAATGGTGAAGTGCTTATCCCCACTTAAACAAAGGGGGAGATACAGGAGTGCCTGGACAGCAGAAAGAGTCCCACAGCCCTGGCTATGCTGGTGAAAGCAAACAATAAACCCAAAGGGAAATGTAAACAAAGCTTTCATCTCAAATTAATGCTCACAATTTTCTGCACGTAACCCAAGGATTGTTTTTCCTACCACGGCGTCTCCATCTCCAGGTAACAGAGTCAAGGTACATGAGGTGTCAGCAAGGAAAAGGTGCAGGGAGAGAGAAAGCCCCTGTTATTAAAGGGGCTGATCATTTTCTCATTTTAGCAAACATTTCATATCTTTCATCAGTCCTACACCAACAAAAAGGGTTTAAAAATGATGCTTCTGGTTGCATTTTCAACAGGTTTCTAAGAGACAGCACCTCAAGTCACCTTTCCAGCCTTTTAGAGCTTTAAGTTCAACATCAACCAAGTTTGATGGAGGGGCAGGAACACCAAGAGGGTGTTCTGGCAGGTTTTGTGAAGTTTCACATGTGCCTGCAAGACTGAAAATCCCTGATTTAAGAGAACAGACTGCAGCTGGAATATTCTGCTGGAGGATGGAGCAGAAGCCCAACTGCACTTGGTACCAGCATAGCACACATTGTTCCTATCCCACAGACGAGGCAGGGTGAAAAAACTCATGCAATTTATCCTTCCAGTGGAAAGTATTCCAGGGGGTAGAATGAGATGAGCTTTAAGGTCCCTTCCAGCCCAAACTATTCTGTGCTTCTATGTTGGACTTCTGTTTTTAACAGAAAAACCTGAGACGCTCACTGACCTTCCAAAAAAAAAAAAATTTACATTTAAAATTCCAAATGTAAATCTACAAACCCTACCTGGAGCAACTAAAAGCAAACAGAAGAACCACAGCAGAATTTGTGAACACCTTCCATGGGACCGGGTTGCTCCAAGCCTCAGCCATCCTTCACCTGTCTCCATGCTGGAGTGGGAAAAGGAGAAAAAGAGCCAACCAGGCACCTGAACACTGCAGTGTGGTAGAGCAGCAAAACTCCTGTGCCACCACTGCTGATGCCACTCCAGAGCTGTCTGGGACCAGGACACCAGCACCATTCAGAGAGGCTGGAGGAGAAATTACCTAAGCAAAAAAAACCCCCACGTTTTTGGCAAAATAGCAAACCTTAAACCAAACCTGATTTTAGGAGTTCCAATTCAAGCCGTGAGTTCAGGAATGGGGTTTCCCTGGCAACCAGGTTCTCCAAGCACACACACGTATTACACAGGAAAGATTTACTGCTCCCTGGAGCTTCTGTCCAGCATCACCCAGCTCACCAAACCCCTTACTAAGTGTGTTTGGGAACTGATCTTGCCCTGAAGTCATCCCCAGCCCATGCAGGTCCTTCCACACTCCAGGCAGGGAGATGCTGCCTCTCCTGATTTCCTCTTTGTGTGCTCTCTATGGATTCAAATTCCTGTCATATTTCAGGCAAACATTTTAAGACCTCCAGAACTACTCTGGATCACCAGTGATACCTTGCCTCCAGCAGAGAGCAGCTCAGCACTCTGACAGCAGGAATGCATCAGCTCCAGTGGTGTTCCTGAGCTCTACAGACCCAGAGCTCCGGGAGTGATCAGCTGGAACCAGCTCCAGGCACCAACAAGGAGCTCCAGAGGCACCCAAGCGTCGCTTCCAGCCAGGAATCAATCATGGTGCTTCCTGCTGGAGACACCAGCACCTCTGGGGACTGCTGGAGACCCTCAAGATTCCTGATGTTACTGAGAGCATCACCTGGTTTTTATTCTCACTTCCCATCTTCTTCAGAGTCTTTGTTCAATATTTTCCCTCCTCCCTCTCACCTGTTTAATACAGATTTGGCTTCTCACAGCAGCACAACTTTCCATTTGAGCTCTGCCCCTCCAGTTCTGTTTCCATCCCACTGTCATTCTTTCCCCTCTTCTCTTACCTTCAAAGCCCCTTGCGTTTGTCTGCCTTCACCTGCTGCAGAAAATAGGGAACCCTTCTGGAATCCTTGTGCTGCACAAACAGGTAAGAAATCTCTTGCTTCAAAACACCACATCAACATTAAATAGTGTCACTTAATTGGAACTAAGTGTGACTTAATCTGTGTCAGGAATTACTTAGAGCAATCACTGTGCTGCAAGATTACAGCACCAACAACAGTGATCGTGCACCTATTATTTCTCAGCTACAAATACAGTATTGCCATGAATTCCCAACTCACAGCAACATTTGCTGTGCAAAGGGCACATACATAAAATATTCCCAAGTAGTTCCCTGCCTCGCATTAGCTTAAGCAAACACAAAATGTCAATTCTCAGAACTCTGGGTACACTTCAGCACTGGATGGATGCACATCTCTCCTGCCACAGCAGGAAGGGGTCGTGCAGCTCACCTGCCTGACACAGCACAGGCAATCTGAAAATCTGTATCCTTCAGGAGATCTGGCTCACACAAAAAGTCAATATACACGTATCCTTCCAGATTCTCAGACTCAGACTTGAGTATTTATTTAACATGAAACACACCAACCATACATATCTCTGCATTTACCCAGTTTGCATCTTGAAGAAGAATTTTCACCCAGTTTGCTCAAAGCTCAGCTTTTAGTCAAGGATTTCCAGTGCATCTCTCCCTCCAAATAAAAAGTTGTTTTGTTTTTAATTTGGCCATTAAACAGCCTGTACAATTTTGATTCCTAAAGTGATGATACCTGCCACCTGAAACAATTCCTGCTGTTCAGTTCTCCTCTGTTCCAATGCATTGCTCATTCAGACAGCAGAATTTCTAAACAATTCAACCACTTTGGTAATTTTAGTTCATTTTTCTTTCCAATACCTCTTGCACTTGAAGATTTCTTAATTTCCCTCCCCGCAAAATATTCACTGAGAAGAGAGCATTAGATGTTAATCTAGCTCCTTGATTTGTAGCAGTTCTGCAGTTCTCTACCCAACCATTTAAATGCTGTCATTCATAATAGGGTGATATACTGTACTATAAACCCTTTTGCAAATAGTACGTCTTGGTATTTTTCTTTTGTGACAAAGACTCATATTAGTTGTAAAGGGGAAAGAAATGGACTCAGAGCTCAGATCTACCTACATAATCTCACTGCTCAACAGCCTCTCCCCTTTTTTAAAAGAAAATCCACACCCTCTTTCTTAAAGAAAACCAAAATCACTAAGCTTTTATTTTTCCTGGTAGAGAACATTCTGTGGTCTGACAGCCCCCAGAGTTCAGCAGCTTTCTCCTACAGTATGAATCCTGAAAACACAGAACCCCAGACTGGTTTGGATTAGAAGGGATCCTAAAGCCCATCCAGTCCCACCCCTGCCATGGGCAGGGACACCTTCCACTCTCGCAGGTGGTTCCAAGCCCCATCCAGCCTGGCCTTGGACAGCTCCAGGGATCCAGGGGCAGCCACAATGTGCTTGAGGCCTCAGCTCAGATCCTGGCTTCCAAGAACAGGATCTGACCTGAGGCCTCCAGATTCCAAGCACAGGAGCCTGTCCCTGGGGGTCGCTGGAGAAGTGAATTGGTGAGGTACCAGAAACACATAAAAGCAAAAGACCTTCCAAATTTGGGTTAAAGCAGCAGAAGTTTGAGTGGGTGGGGTTTAGTCCAGGTTCCATTCCAGTTCGTTCTCCCACACTGTCCTTGTTTCCTGGTTCTTTCAAACCAGGATGAAGGTACACTTTCCAAGCAGACACATGGCACTGTCCCCAGAGCTGAGCAAAGTTTAGTACCCTTCCAGCCAGCCCACACCACACTCTGGCTTTAGGGCTTGTTTACACCCCCACAGACCAGATCCTATCCACATGGCAGCTTTTAGCCAAACACATTTGGATAAATTCTCAGTTAAGTTGTAGAGAGGCTGTATCAAAATATTTTACATCTGCTATGTTTGCTTCATGCACTTAGTTAGAAATTCTATCCAAAAAGCAATTGAGTTTTCCTGGCAGGTTTTAGTCTGTATAAAACCACTCTATCTGTTCCTCACCGGAATAGCTTCTGGTCAGGAAAACTAAACCCCAAAGTGTGTGTTTGCATTACTTTTGTCTTCTCCCTAACAGCAGTAACAAAGTTCATTTCAAGCTTTACAGTTTTAGGACATCTATAAGTGAAATATATCCAGATAAGCTGATCATGACACTCATCCCCAGTTTATCACCACGTGAAGGATCTTTTACAATAAACAAAACACTCAAGTTATATGATTTTTCTCCCTGTTTTCACTCATACAAAATAAACTGAGATTTTATTTGCAAGAATTGCAGTTTAATTATAGAATCCTTAAGTGGTTTGGGTTGGAAGGGACCTTTAAGACTGCACAATTCCACCCTCCTGCCATGGGCAGGGACATCTTCCACTATCCCAGGTTGCTCCAAGCCCCATCCAACCTGGCCTTGGACATTTCCAGGCATGAGGCATCACAGCTTCTCTGGGCAATCTGTGCTAATCATTCCCTTTAAATTCAAAATATTTAAGTACCAACATCTGGCCTGGCTGCTGAGACTGTTCTAAAGATGAGCTGATAATTACTGTAATCAGAGGATTTTTTTGAATAAAAGCAGGTATAGAGAAAACAGTATTTAAACCAAAGTGCAAGGACTTCCATACATATTTCAAATATCCAAACCACTTATAGTCAGAGTACCCATGTTTCAAACACTCCCTGCTTCCCCCCAAGCAATATTCCTTTTTCATGCCGTTTATTGGTTTTAATTTGCCATTCTCCGCTATACTCTGGGAAAATATTTCCTCATGTACACACTGAAGTGCCAACGCTTTAAAAGAAAAAACAACACAAATCCACAAAATAAAACAGGACTAGGGATGCTGGGCCAACACCCCCGATCCAGATTCACACACAATTACCACACAATTAAATGGGAACAAAATAATGATGAAAATATTCAGAATGCCCGAAGTTTGCTTTGTTCAAAAAATTAGGCTAAAGGGCTTTAACTGCGTGCTGTTCAGTTTACTCTTTTGATTGCTTTACCACTATGTAAATCAATTTGTTAATGTTCCTTACAAAATGCATGAGCCAGTTATACTGACAAACACACAAAGCTCATTCGTAATTAGCAGTTAATTAGTACGAAGGAACAGATGCTGTTAGAGTTTCAGCAGGCGAACAGGTTCTGTAAACAATGCTTATAAATCTAAATGAATTTATTAACCACAATGCAACTGTCAACGTTTTGCTGGCAACCATACAAATATGGTGGAATCCCCAAAACATCTTTACAACGTATTAATAATCATTGTGTCAACCCAAGTCTATCAGGCAGCCTCACTTGCTAACTGTCATAAGCTTCCTACTTAATCTTCTTATGTCACTTCTCGGGACTAATTCCTCATGCCCTGGGAGGAAGAGCTGCAGCCACCAAAGCCAGCCCAGATGCGCATGGATTCACCTCCGGCTCCTCGGAACAAAGGCGTTTTCCCACTGCTTCCCTGAGCAAGCCCATCGTGCTGGATGGCACCTGGCCCAGGGGATGGTGACCCCTGTTCATTTGGGTTTTGGTCTAGGTGACCCTTAAAGGTTCTTTCCAACGCAAACCGTTCTGATTCCAGATCTCATCCACTGAAAATAAGTAAAGGCCAATCCTTCCTGCTCTCCTGGCTAATTTGGAGATGTGCCCCATGCCAGTGCTGAGGTGCTGCTGACACAAGGGACTGCAGGGAGCTCTGGGAGCTCAGAAGGGGTTTAGGTTTGCTATCAGGGGAAGGTTCTTCCTCCAGAGGGTGCTGGGGCACTGCCCAGGCTTCCCAGGGAATGGGTACAGCCCCAGGCTTCCAGAGCTGCAGGGGAGTTTGGACAATGCTCTCAGGGATGCACAGGGTGGGATCCTTGGCCTTGGATCAATGATCCTTGCGGGTCCCTCCCAGCTCAGGAGATTCTGATTCTGTGGTTATAAACTCCTGCACTCAGCCCCTGACTGATGCCATTGTGCCATTGTTTAGCGGGGTTTTTTGATTGCCTGGGGAGACGAAGGTGGCTCAAATAAAGAGACTGCACCTTGTAAAGCATTTTCTAGATGCAACTACTGAAGCACCACCTCGAGTCAGAGGCTTTTGGCTAGGGGCCAGCTCGGACCCTCAGGGGCAACACTGAAGATCCCTCAGTGCCCTCACTGCTGTCACTCTGCATGTCACACTGACATGCCACCCTGATATACTAAACCACTGCAGCACTGGAAAATTCCAATAAATTTTTTAAAGTCGTATTATGGCTTTTTTTATTGATGTTCTCTTTTACACCTCCATTGCTTTTGCTCATTCCCTCCTCTTCTCCACGGAAGCACTCTGACACCTCCTCCCCATGTTGTAATCCTATGGACACTCCAGGATTTGCAATATCCAGCACACAGAACAGGATGAGAACATCCCAAATGTATTAAATCCTCCATAATCTCACCAGAGAGACTGCCTGGCTTGCTTTCTGTAGGCTCCAGCCCTACTCACTGCATTGGTACTTGATCCAAAATCCTGGAATATGGGGGAGCCCATTCTCTGCTGGAATCCAGCACCAGGCACAAGAGGCACATGTTCATGGCAGAACCTCAGAAAAATACAAATACTCTCTCCCTTCCCTTATGAACACTGGAAAATAGATCCTTGACTAGTTTATGCTAAAGAGCAGCACCTGCTTCCTTTATATAATAGGGATCTTCCTCCCTTTTTTAAAAAATTGGTATTTTACATAAGAGAAGCTCTTTCCCTACTATTTCTGCAAAGGCTGATAATCTCCTGGCACTCTCTTCCTGCCTGCTTCCATTCTCCTTCCACAGTCTCTCCAAGGATGCTTAACCTGAATCAACACTCTAATCCAAAAAAAAGCTGGAACGTCTCCTCTTGAATCTTAAGGATGAGCAAGAGCTACAATCACACCTGATGTGTCAGCTAGGAAATCATCAGCTGCTACTCACACCCACAGTTTTGTCCCTGTCTCTTTCACAAAACATCAAGAGCATTACATTTGGATAGGACTTAAAATAAATGAATGCATTAATACAGAGGATGGACTTGAACACTTCTTATTGGCAGTCATAAGCAATCTATGACCTCTCACGGCATTAACATATAAAAATTTAGAAAAAACAAATTTATAAATCATTTAAGAAACAAAATTTCCCTCTTTTATTTTTAAGTTGGCGATCTGGCTACTTTCTATCATTGCCCTACAAGGCACTGTTCTCCTTTGCTCACTTTGAAGGCTGGGTCACATAAATAAATGGAATAATATGCTTGAAACTGTGTGCCCCCTGCCCAAATCAACACTAATAAACATTTAAATACACCCTTCATTCCAGGTCACAGCCATGGGAAGTAAAAAAATGACGGAAAGTTAATTTGTCTGAGAAGTTTATTGGTAATATTTCATTTATGGATCCTTAAGTGCACCTGTGGAACAGCTGTAGAGGGCTCACCTTGGTCTAAGAATGGTTGGGACTATTACTGTATGACAGTCCTGGCTGGGTATTCAAAGTATTCAGAGATAAAATAACAACATTTTATAAGATGTGAAACAGAAAACTCATGCTTTAGGGACTCTGAAAAATTAGGGGACTAATTAAAAGAAACATATTAGAAATTCAGTCTTGATAAGCCAAAGGCCCAAACTCCAGCTCCTTCCTGCAACCCTCAGACATCCCAGGAAGGGAAACCAGTAGACTCCAGAAATCAGGAGGAAGCACATGGGAGGATCCAGTGGGACAAATAGATGCATGAGGAAAAGGAGGAATTGTCTCAGGCTGAGGCTCGTGCCCAGGTCTGCCTCCTGTCGCCAAGGGGCAGAAGGGGCCATGCCCTTGGACTGGAAAGCAGATTCCTCAGCAAGGGAAGGGTTTAACACCCGGAGCTCTCAGCTCCAGATGTCCAGGAGAGCTTTTTACTGCTGTTTTATTCCAAATTCTAAGGACTACAGCTTTTCTTGGGATGGTATCTGAAACTCATCATCAACTGGAAAAACCCACAAACCTGGCTTTCAGAGTCAAATTAAACATTATTCCAGGCAGGTACATGGAACTGAAGCCATTCTTCTGATATAAGGGCACATTTGATCTAATTGGAAAAAATATTTCAAGTGCACTGGGAATAGTCACTGTTAACTGAATGCAACAACGAAAAAGGAAAAAAGAGCATGCAGACCCCAGGGAATTACCAAATCAATTAACAACTAATTCAGGAACTAATTTCTGTATTGCCTCTTAGCACAAAACTGTATCTTTAATTTCTCCTGCAATAAGCATCACCATGATAGTCCTAACACACTCTGACGCTTTAAATGAGTTTACAAGTATCTCTTTTTGATTGGCTATATAACATTATTTCTTCACAGTTCAATGCAACCATAGCCAAGTGCTCTGAAATATTTAATTATACTGGTAGCGACCAGTTAACAATTTACAGAACCACAGTGAGTACAAAACAGTTTATAACTAGTAATCAGCTAATTTAAAAAAAGCCAGCAAAATGTGTATGTTCTGATTATAAACAATTGCAGAGGAATTACACAGAAGATTTCAGCACTAAGAGCATTTGGCTCAAAACCATACCCTGGTGTTTGTACAAGCTGATCTGGAGACTGATTACTGTGATTAGACAGACGTGTGACAGAGGAAATTACACCTCATGCTGGAGATAAATAAATCAAACCATGTCATCTGCCAGTTCCTTGTAAATCACGTCAGTTCTGACTTTGGCAAAGCTGCTCCTTGGAGACACCCAACGCTGGCTTGCAAACAACAGTCTACAAACCTACCTGAGCATCAGGAAGGAAAAACACAAAGCAGGAAGAGTTTTGGAGAAGGCTCCTTCCAGGACCTGAGGGGAGGCTCAGAGAGAGTTGGAGAGAGACTTTTCACAAGGGCCTGGAGTGCCAGGATCAGGAGGAGTGGATTCAAATTGACAGAGGGCAGTGTTAGGTGGGATATTGAGAAGAAATTTTTCCCTGTGAGAGAGGGGCGGTGCTGGCACAGGGTGCCCAGAAAAGCTGTGGCTGCACCTGGATCCCTGGCAGTGTTCAAGGCCAGGCTGGACGAGGCTTGGAGCAGCCTGGGATAGTGGAAGGTGTCCCTGCCCATGGCAGGGAGTGGCACTGGATGGGCTTTAAGGTCCCTTCCGACCCAAACTGTTCTGGGATTCTCTGTTTTTGAGCAGAAGCAGCAGCACAGGAGGCTGGGTCTGTGTGTAGTGAAACAGGGGCTTCAGTGCAGAAACACACAGCTGTAAGGAAGGGAAGTCAGTCCTGGGCTCTGTGTCCCTCCACGTGTTTGCTGCCATCCTCCTTCTGAAACGCTTTTGGCCCTTACCTGCATTAGCCACTTTTATTTCAAAACACAACCTGATGTTGAACTCAGACAGAAGAGAGAAGCCATCAGATAAGCCCTGGCACCACGGGCTGTAGCATCATCTGTCTGTCGTGCTCCTCTAGATTGTTTTTTTCACCCTGTCAAGTCAGATGAATTAAGCAGGAAGAGCTGCTAAGATCATTGCTTATTTGTTCTCTCTTCTGGTAGACTCCAAGTAAACATTTGCAGCCAGGAAAGCTGCTGCAAAGAGCACTCACTGCTTGTGAGGACGGCCAGTCTCAGATGTGACACTTGCCTGGAGCAGTGCTCTTGTGGGAGTGAGGATGACTAAGGACATCACTTTGACTGACCAGAAGTGGCAGATGATCCCTTTTCAAAACCCATCTCCAAGACACTGCCGTGCCTGCTGAAATGCTCCCACAGCTGGACAGACAGCTGAGAGTATCTTAAGGGAAAACAGCTTTCAGGTAGGATGATCTCGCTGCTTCAATGGAAGGACCAAGATAACAGTGCTGTGTGTTATTCCATGCAATATTTGTGTAACTTGCGCTTAAACGTCCCAACTGGGGCTAAAAATGAGCAAAAATGACATTAGGAAGTAGGAAATCTCTAGTGAAGCAGAGGAAGCAGAAAATTCCTACTGAAACAGAGGCAACACTGACCACACCTGTAGGGAACTGAGGAGAACTGACAGGTTTTTTATGCCAAGTTTGACATTTGATGAGAGCATCTTCAAAGTTACTTTTTCTGAGTTTCATGATTTTTTTTATAAAATTCAGATGTAACATTGGGAAGTGCCAGTTTTGTTTATGTCCATCTTAAGGAAAAACTGCAACTTGTGCATCCAGGAACCAAACTTCTTCATGAACAGCAAATCAGTGATGCCACCCCCTTGCCTTGACATAAAAAATATTTGCCATTTTTAGGTCAGAGTAAAGGAAAAAAAAAAAAAGACAAAATACCTAATTTCATTAAGATTATTTTAATGTACTTAAATATGCCAAGCTGGCAGGCAAAGAAGGTCATTTGAAATATCACCTAAAAGTAAAGCCTGAATAAGATATTCCACTTTCTCCATTAATCCAGCCATTTGCAAACTGAGGGAAGGGAATGGATTCTGAAGTTCACCTTTGCAAGTCATGGATGGCAAATTTTTCACTGTGTCATCAATACAGCACTAACCATTAGAACATTTATTTCTAATCCAAGCTTCGAGTTTGTCATCCCAAAATGATGCAGCAATCTGGGGGCACGAGGGGTGCAGCACCGCCCAGGGTAAGCCAAGGGTGGAGGCAACGTGTCAAACACCAATTTTGGCCTGTTTTTGGTAAAAGAACAGTCAAGGTTATATAGTTGGAGCACATAATGATGTGAGCATCTGTGAGTAAGTGCAAAGGGCAAAGAGAAGAAGGGCTGGGAGCAGAAAGGCAAGGCCAGCTCTTACGTATTTATTTACACTCCAGTCTGGGGGGGGATGGGGGCAGGATAGAGGAAAAAAATAAAAAAAATTAAAAAAAAAAAAAAAGAAAGAGCACACAGCTGCCATCCCAAAAACAGACCTCCCATCTGCCACCCACGATTTGCATGTCACCTTCTCCAGGCTCATTTGTACTTCATTAACTGCCATTGACTTAACAAGATTTATGCAAATGACACCATAGGAGCTCGCTAACTCCCACTGCAATCAAGTGATTATGTATGTACAATTCTCCACAGCAATGAAAAATTAATACATGACAAGCCCCCTCACCGCTGAGCTGAGCTTCTTGCTTTTATTTTTCTTGTTGTGTGCATTTTTTTTAAATTTAAATATGCCCTACTGATAAAGATTTTCCAAACCCACAAAAACCAAAGTAATTTTCCCAAAACGCTACAAAACCTCCCATCCTAGAAAGTCAATTCCCCAAAACTGTGCAGCCCGATGTGTGCTTCAGAATATTCACTCAGGCTACCAGGAACAAGACTTCTTTTCCAGAATAAATGGGTTTGGAGGGAGGACTCTGCAACCAGAGCAAGCCACTCACTTTAACAGTATTATTAGCAATGCTATAGAAAATAGTTAAATATTCTTAGTTTAAGCACCTCTTTCTCAAAAGTACAGGACTTCCTATGGATTTTAACTTGGAGCCAATATTACTCAAGACTTTTTTCTGACTCTGTTTGATTTGCACAAGATTTTTAAATACACACAAGTGAAATTTTGTGTAATTTTTAAAAATTTCTAACATTCCCAGCTCTCAGCAGTTGCTGAAAAGTCCAGGGTTTAAGACATGCTGATATGGTTGTACAAGGTATTGGTACCTCCCCAGGAAATCTGCCTTCCCAAAATTTCACTCACTTTAAGAGTATTTTGGCAGGAGTGAGCAGTCACCCTTTAAAAACAAGCCTGCTTTTCATTCCCTACATTTTGGGTTTCTGCTGGGAGCAGGAAGGGTCATCAAGACAGTTTAATATGGCTTAGCCCAATAAAACCAAATTTAGCACTGCAGTGAAAAATCAGCTTTACCATGTAGAAAGGACACAGAGAATAAGAACATTAACTCTTTTCAACCAGGCTGCTCTGAGTTAAGGATAAAGCCCTGAAGGAATGAGGTGTTTCCTTGGAAGGAAATAGGCTATTCACAATTTTACCTTGTTCATGGAATCCTGGAATGGTTTGGGTTAGAATGGACCTTATAGTCCATCTCATTCCAACACCCTGTCATGGGCAGGGACACCTTCTCCTAGACCAGGTTGCTCAGGGCACAATCCAAACTCTCCCAAACTCTCAGGGATTTCACTTAAACTGACAAAGATTCAGGCACCAATAGCAGCAACAGGTTGCAACTCTTGGCTTCTTTTGACCAAAACCCACTGGCAGCTGTGCAGGTCCATACCTGAGCTCCAGCAACTCTTTCATAGTGCCAGGAGAGATTCGATTTTTTCCTCAAAACCAGAACATTTCCAGCCTCCAAGGAACTTGTTTTGGCTGGAGGTTTTATCATTTGTTTGTGGGGTGTTGTTGGGTTTGGTTTTGTTGTTTGTTTGGTGGAGCTTTTTTGTTGTTGTTGTTTAGTTTTATTCTTCCACAACAATCCTGGGAATGCTGCAGCCTGAAACTGGATTTCTCTTTCTATTCCCATGTATCCCAAGCAAGAAGAGACAGGACAAGAAGAAACAGCCTCAAGTTGCAACAGGGAAGGCTCAGGTTGGGTATTAGGAAAAATTTCTTCACAGAAAGGGTGGTCAGGCATTGGCACAGCTGCCCAGGGCAGTGGTGGAGGTATCCTGGAGGGATTTAAAATCCATGAAGATGTGGTGCCTGGGGACATGGGTTACTGGTGGCCTTGGTAGTGCTTCTTTAAACACTGGACTTGGTGATCTTAGAAGGCTTTTCCAACCTTAATGACTCTGTGACTCCATTTGCCACAGAAAACATCATGAGGGAAGGGGTTTCTCATCTCAGGAAGAACAGCAGCATGAAGAAGGTTGAGAAGTTCCCTTCCACATCCCTCTGTCTTATTCCCAGTTAAGGCAAGAAATAAAAGACAACAGCCTTCCTAGCAGGAATTTCTGCTGCCTCAGAGACAGCTCCAAGGACCTGGCACCTGTCGAGCCCCCTGAGAAGGTGGCTGTATCAGCAACTGAACCTGGAGTCACCTCTACTGACCAGACCCCCAAAATCCCCCTGACATCTGAGTGTGATGGGAAATCCCACTGGGAGCAGCCACCCTGCAGCACTGCAAAAACATCCCAACCTCCCATTCCCAAAGCCCAAAGAACGGGATGGATCTGCTGAGGACGCACATCAAGGATTTGTGGGTAATGGCTTGTATGTGACAAAATGAAATTACCATAACTGAGATTAGTAACGAGAAGGACATGTTCCCAAAAGTCATATTTAGTACACAAGCAGGGCTGCAAGGAGAATTTTTCCATACAGAAATTCCAGATATTGTAAGGGATATTTCTTTACAACACGCTTTGGCACAATCACACTTACAATGTTTATCTTACAATACTCTTCCTACAAGTGTATTTTTAATCAAATTAATTCCACACAACAGCATTTTAGGAAAGAACAGTATGTATGCCTGGAATAAATACTGGCACATCTACTCCTCAGTTTTACATACTCAGCTGCACTTTTGTTTAATTAGCATTACCCAAAAGGATTGCAGCCGGTCTAACCCACCCTGTACCATACAAAAGCTGTAGGAAAATAAAATTGTAGCTTGTTTTAAATGCCTGGAATCTCCTCCCCTGAATGCAGAGCCAAATACTGAACTCCTCTGCTTTCAAACTGCTCTTCTGGATTGCAGTGTGCTTGATTAAAATTTGCCTACTAGAGATTCACACATGACAGCATTTTTGCTGCCTGATGGTCCCAAAAGGTCTTTTAGAATGACTTTAGGAAGAAAAATCACAGCTAACAGTTAAGGGTACAAAATCAACTCATCCTCACATCCAGAAATAGAGGAAAAACATGAAGCACCCCAAAATATGTAAACCCAGATCCACACTGGACATCTAGGGCCACATGGCAGGATAAGGTATGGACTGAGGGAAGATCAGGAGAGGCAAGTGAGCCTCTGGAGGGCAGGAAAGGCATCAAAACAACTGGAAAGAAATGTGTGGGAAGAAAATAAGTGGAAAAGAAAGGGAGCTTATCTCTAGCAAGGCAACTCTTACACATGAGTAAACACTTGCAAACACTGACACGGAAACTGTGTGAGAAGCATTCCATGGGAATGTGGAGATCTCAACCACATGGATGCAGTGCCATTACATTTGAGAAAGTAAATCATCTCATTCCCCAAATTCTTCCCATCCAACGCTGGCACTGCTTTTGCCTTTCAAAGGACTGTTCCCAGCTACAATTTAGCATCGAGTTTCCAGGCTAATGAAAGTGCATCTAGGCTAGTAAAAACAGACCAAAACAAATCCTCGGCTTCAAGTCCTGTTGTGTAATGAGAAAGTTTAATTAAGGCCACACATTACAGCTGTAAACGTTCTCTTATGTAATAAGGTCTAAATGAAACTGAACCTAATCAAAGTTACAATTCCTTCATTAGCAAATTACAAACAAGAGCGCGCAGCTGACACACCGGCCATGATTATCACAACTAATTGCCTCGTTGTTACGGAGCAGCCTGAAACTGTGTTCAGATGTCCGTCTGTGGTAGCAAATTAGGGCCACATCAGGCTATTCCTGCGATCACAAGGGGCTCTTGTCGAGCGATCTGATTTACCCTGCGCCTGGCAGCACTCGGCCCAATCAAAGCCCCCTCTACAAAGGCAGCTTTGAAGCCAGCACAGCCTAGAAACCTGCTCCATATGCAGGCCGGCAGACTGCACTTCATTAGGCCTGTTGTCACATTTTCCCTCTTCTTATTCTAATGATCCTATTTTAATACACATAGGAACCTCTCCTAATTGATGTCAAGTGAGTGACTTCCACATTCATCACCGGCGCACATCAAACGCCGCTCGGCGCGGCCCCGCCACCGCCGTGCCGCCGACCCGAGGTGTGTCTCCCAACTATGGAAAGCAGGCAAGGGAAAAAATGCAACTATTTCGGCATTACCTGCTTAATTGGGATTGCGCGGCCGCTTCCAATGCTGTCTGTTCTGCTCTCCAGGACCTTCTTCTCTTTGTCTGGGTCACTCCCTTTCCGAGACTGCAGAGCGAAAAGAAAAGTTTGTGCTCCATTAAATGCACACAGAGGATGCTTTTATTTGCCTTTTTTTTTTCCTTCTGGGGCAATTAAAAATAATTTGGCAGGTAAATATAGGCTCAAAATTGAATCTACACAAGTAAACAACCATCCTAAAAATGAATGAATTTCCCACCCACCACCCATAAATTTGAACCATCCACTAGTCTGAAATGCATTTGGGTTTAAAGAGTTACAGCTTCACTGTCTGAAGACCCACAACATCAGAGGACATGTTTCTGAAGTTTCCAACAGTAGCTCCAAAGGGGAATGAATGTGCCATCTCCTCATTAAAAAAATTTAATACAGACATGCATACATTTAATTCACACCTGTGTGGTTCTCAGAAATGTCAGCAACTATGTAGAAATACGTTTTTATAATGCTGGATTTGACCATATGGGCTTCAACTTATTATTTAAATTCTGCTTTGGGATGGTTAGAAAGTTGGAACTCCAAGAAAAGCCGATGACTGGGAAAAGTTATCTGAACACAATGTGGAAAAATTAGCGTGAGGAGGATTTTACCAATGTCTAAAACCCAAACTGCTTCCTCCTGGCTTTCTCCAGGGCTGGAACTGCTGCAGGAGTAAGGTCACAGCGCTCCCTTCGTGACATTATCAAGTTATACGGGAATTTGAAGAAGTTATTCAGATCGCAGCCCGTTATTGCGACAGAACACACGGGCGCAGTGATTTTGACGGATTTATTTTATTACAAAAAGAAGACCTGAGAGTCATCCTCCTTAATAACTGCGCTGACAAGTGACAACTTCACTCCATTACTTTCCAATGGGAACATTACTCACACAATATCGGAAATGGGAAAACATTTTCGTGTGCTTTTCAACTCGGCGATGATGTATGAAAGGAGCCGTCTGCGGTGTCCGGCACCGCCATGGGGAGTTAATGAAAACCGGGGCCACGTCAGAGCCCGGGCCGCGCGTCCAGCGCAAAGAGACACCGAAATCAGCAGGATAATCGGGATCGCTAATGCCCGTTTCCCCCATGCCACAAAGGGGTGGAAGGAAGAATAAAACCCAGGAGCAGCTGCCCTCGGGTGTGAGAGGAGGGAGGGAAGGCAGCGAGGAGGACTCCAAGTAAGAGCATTCTGAGCAACGCATTCACCCAGCGGGGATCCCGCGCTGCCGGCCCCGCTCCGCCGGGAACAGGCTCCTATCACCAGTTACTATGGTTCGGGGCAATGGAATGACGTGCCGGGGAATTAAACAAAGAACAAATGAAAGCAAGCAAAACAAGTGGGAGGGATGAAATCCAGTGTGCAGGATAACTATTGTTCCTTGTCCTTCAAGACAGATTTCTGCCTCTGAAAGTGCCACTTCCCAAGAATACAAGGCAAAACAAAGCTTCAATGGCGCAAGGCGCCCGTAAGTGACATTGTAAAGAAACTCAGTGAAGGTGCCCAAATCCTTGGGAGGGGAGTTGTCAACTTGAATGTTTCTTTTTTATCTGACTTTTTTTAGAGAAAGAACCCGGCCTCTGAAATGCAGGCTGAATATCTACGTGCTGTTTTTCATTTCTGGTTTTAAATCATCACCATTCCCTAAAAGTTACTGTAGCTGGAAGTCACAAGCTGCACGTGGAAGGGAAATACCTACATGCAAAACACTGGTAAATGGCAGAAGTACAGAAATGTAGGGACTTCCGCTAGGCAAATTCCCTTCTAGCTGCTCGTAATCACAGAATCCCTAACGTTTTCCGGGGAGAATCTTCGCACACTCCGCTATTTATAAATAATTGTGTAGCGAAACACAGATCTGATCTTTTATGCTTCTGTACCTATGACACACACAATATGTCTTATATCCCAGCAGAAAAAAATCCACTCCAAACCACGCTGGAGCAACACTTCCCAGGACTTTTTCTGATGGCACATCTACACAATAAATGGTTCTATTTAAAACTTGGTGCCAGCAAACCAAAAAAAGTCTGGAAAAATTAAAGCACCTGCACAAATATCATTGGAGTGACTTCCCTGTTGCACTACAAGTCACTCACAGACTTAAAACTTAATCCAAGATGCCACATCTTTGGGATGAGTTTGGGAACAACTAGACCCAGATTAGCAGTGCAGAGCACCCCAAAAGTAAAATAGTCATCTCTAACAGTAGATACTGAGACAGAGAGTTCATTTTAAGTCTGAAAAAACTCTCTTGGAATTCTGTAAATATATAAGACAGGTAACACTGAATGTGGGAAAGTTGATGCACCTTTCTATGCCAGAAATTCCCCCACTTAATGTGGGATCAGACATGGTTCGAATCAGCTTCTTGCTCAGTGAACCTCATAATGTATTTTAAATCCTCACCTGCCCTATACAAGATTATTTGGTGGCCCCTGTCATCACACTGTCCAAAACAAAGGACATGAATTTTTCTAATATTTCACCTGTCTTATCACTTATGGGGAAAATCAGCTGCTGCAAGAAAAGCTTTACCACAAATATTAATACTCAATGTCAAAAATATGAGATGCTGCATTTAATGCCTTGAACATGTTTAAAATTCTCAAACCTATTACAAATCAAAAACTGTAATTAAGAAGAATCAAATATTTTCTACTTAGCCCAGTCCTCTTCCAACAACAGAAGAGGTAAAGATCACTAAACAGATTACCTGTTAACAAGGGATAACTTGCAATTATTAAACTGAAATATATCTGATTCTGTAAGAGATAAAGGCATTAGTGACTGGGAAGAGAAGCACAGCAAGAAACCCAGATCTAAACAGTAAAATATTTTAATTACATACTCTGTTCATAACCAGCATTTTCTGTGTAGTTATCTATTTATTCAATTAAATAATTCCAGGTTATAACTTGGCACAGAAGCTGGGTTACAGCAGAGTGGGTGTTAAGTACTTCAGGACATAGATTGCAGGGCAACTCATTAAACAACCTCACCACACCCACCTTAAAAGACACAACTAATTCTGCAAAGGCAAATAATTATTATCTTTCTCAGTTATCAGACATTAAGACAACTATCAACACCCTCTCATATTAGTAAATATGGCTCTCACTAACTATCACAAACCAGAGCTTTAGTCTCTTTGTTTACAGCTGACTTAACGTTTTCTCAAACCCTTCCTGTGACTGTAGATGGGTCTGTTTTTCTCTTCTCCCTTTCTCAAATGTACAGCTACTCCAAACTGAAACATCCCCAGCTCCCCAAATGTCAACACCACCTCCAGAGCCCTGGCAGCAGCTCACGTGTCCTTCAGCCCGGACATGGATGGCCGGCGATGTTTTCAGCTCTGCTTCCAGAGCTCTGACTGCTGGTGGTTTCTGGGCTGACACTGACATCTAGTGGGGTTGGGAACTCTGGAATTCTCCCACCAAACTCCAGATTATTCCCACCAATGGGAGAACATCTCCACGACTGTTATCAAATATCGGCGTCAAAGCTGGGACACTTCTCCCCAGGCCACTCATTTTATTGCTTTCCACCTACACATTTTATTGCTTTCCACCTACACATTTGCACCCAAACACAAACACATAATTTCCTCTCCTTCACAGGAGTGGGAGATCTGGGTTTAAAATCAAAATACCTCTGTTGGGATGGACACAGGATCCCAGGGGCTCTGTGCTATCAGTGAGAGCTCCAAAATGGTGACAAACTTTGCACTTGCTGAAGGTGGAGAGCTCAGATTTCCCTCAGAGTCTGAGGAAATGGTTTTATCGGGTTTGTATGTGGGAAGTGAGCATGATATCACCTTTGGAATAAAATCTATAAATTTGCCATGTTGACAGGAAAGTTGTGGGTTCCTAGACACAACTAATATGTAGCTACAACTCCCAAGGGAGTTACACGAGAGCCCACAGCGATTCTGAGTTTGCTATGACGTGAGAACTGTCAAAAAACTGCTTAGAAACCACAATTACACCTGCAACATGATCCCAGAGCTTTCAGCAAGAGGGCTTAAACCAAGGAAACCTTCACTCAGGGCTTCACTTACAGTTGCTTTAATCTCCATCATCTTTGTTAACCCCGGTGAAGAAAAAAGTGATCTGATTCTGTATGGTAATAAAAATAGCATGGGGTAGTTATGGAATAGTTTGGTTTGGGAAGGAGCTTAAGGCTCATCCCATTCCACTCCCTGCCATGGGCAGGGACACCTTCCACTAGCCCAGGCTGCTCCAAGCCCCATCCAGCCTGGCCTGGGACACTGCCAGGGATCCAGGGACAGCCACAGCTTCTCTGGGCACCCTGTGCCAGGGTCTCCCTACCCTCACACTGAGGAATTCCTTCCCAATATCCCATCTATCCCTTCCCTGCCAGTGGAAGTCCCATCACTCCAGGCCCTTTGTCCCAAGGCCCTTTGTCCAGCTCTGCTGGAGCCCCTTCTGGGACTGAAAAGGGCTCTAAGGTCTCCCTAGAGCCTTCTCTACTCCAGGCTGAACAACCTCAAGTCTCCCAGCCTGTCGTCCTAGGCAAAGTGCTCCTGTTTAAGTCTCAAACAGAACCACCCAAGGATAATTCCAAGATGGTCTTGTTTTTGAGTGCACAGCTCTGTCTCAGCACTCCTGTGTGGAGCAGAGCAGCCCAGCTCTGGGGGCTGAAGCTCAGGCTGTCCCCAGAGCAGCAGAGGGTCCCCTGGCTCACTCACCGTGAAGAGGTTGGATCGGCGCTTGGACTGCTTACGGACAGGAGTTGGTGTGTTGGCAGTGGGAGGAACATCAATCCGCAGCTCCTTCTGGCTGGTGCTTGGAGTTGATGGGACAGAGGAGGAATAATCACTTAAACTCCCTCCTCCATTACTGGTCTGCAAGGATTAAAGGGAGTTTTAAACAGTGGTACGCTGCTTTCAAGAAATTACAATCCACAGCTGTATCTTATTTACTCCTGATTTACTCCAAATTTATGTGGAAGTGCAGCCAGGGCTCAGGGGCTCAGCAGGGTCACCCTACTGCCACTTTTCCACACATTTCTCTGCCAAGCCTTTAAACATCTCCCCCACCACTATTTTTTGAATACTTAGATAGCTCTGTTTATACAGCAGGCACATTTTAATTCTACACAGCACAACCTTAACTGGGTATCAACAGTTTCATTTGTTTTCTAGTGTACAAGTAAGCAAAACATTGGGGAAAACCTTCCAAATCTGGATTTCTACTAAACTAAATTCTAACCTAAGAGAAAATACCCAGTGCCATGGAGCTGCATAGCTGGAGTTAAACCTACTCTGGAAACACTAGATCGCTGAGAGCTGATCAAGAAAATGAAAATAATTCAGGGTTGTAAAATGGCTACCAAGGGGTTGGATAAATCCCAACATATTCCAAGCATCACAGAATCTCCTGAGCTGCAAGGGACACACAGGGACAGTCTAGTCCAACTCCTGGCCCTGCACAGGATTTGCTGAAGCCACTGGTGCAAAGATACAAAACTTCTAAGTAAGATATTCCAATTTATTCGAAGCAGCCAAAACTGTGATGTTATATCCTAGTCCTGAAGAAATAAAGCTTTGAGCCTATAAAACAATAAATGAACAGAGGTAACAAACTCCTAAAAGCAGGAAGGTGAGGAAATCAGACAGAATGGAAAGGACCAAAAGGTGATTAAGAAGAAAGTCTTAACTTTTTCTTTAAAAGGACTTATTAGACATAACATAAACAAGTACTAAAAACACCACTGAAGGAGGAGATGTGCTGATGGGGGACTGGGACAGGACAACAGGGAAAATTCTGCTTCCTGGGGATGGAAAACTCAGCAGAGGAGCAGCAGTTGATGAAGGGGCTGGGCAACAATTCTGGAGGGAAAAGAAACATCTGGGATGCACAGAGAAGGGGGAAGGCCGTCTTTAAAACAGTCAAGTTTCCTAGAGGAAGTGAGGAAAGGTGGTAAGAGGGTATTTCCAGAATTCCTGAGGAGAAAGATGCCTGATGGGACTTCCCCCCATGTTCCCTGGGGATCAGGATCTCAAGCTGGAACCAGTCAGGATGAAAAAGTAGGAGACAATCCCTTACACCCCCCAGCTGAAGTCTTTGCGTGTTCCAAGTTCTCTTCTGATTCTTGCAGCTTTTCCAAAGCAGGGAGCAGAGGTGAAGGCACTGAAGGCAACAGCAGGGCCAGAGAGAGATTTCCTACAACATTCTCAAGTGCCAGAGGAAGTAGCAGCAGAACTGGGAGATGTGTACAAAACAAAGAAAATGAAATAACATAATTGAAATGATCATTTTTAGCGTCCTAATGGAGAATGGTAACACTGGACAGAGGAGCAGGACAAGCTGGGAAGAAGTGGCCTCAATTACCCCACATTCACTTTTCCTGCTTCTGTAGCAGCTTGTTCCCAAACCACCGGATGTGTTGGAGATGAGAAGGGTGGCAAGGAAATATTTTTTTTTAAAACTGAAATTAACAGATTTATACCCTAACAGCCTACTTCCCAGATGGAGAACATGAAGGATTCCCTAAAATTTTACTTTTTAAATCCTTCATAATTTTATAGTATCATTTTACACTTTTTGCAGCTGTCTCCTGGATTTCTAAGTGATTTATTTTCTGGGAGTGAGTAACTCCTGAAGGAAAACCCAAAGTTGTTGGATATTCTATTCCCCAAAGACACACAGAATTTCTATGAAAGAAGTCCTGCAGGCAATGTTTCTCTTCTCACACACCAAGCCCAGTGGACTTCCAACTTTGTAAATAAAACTCTGAGGTGATTTCAAAATAAGCTACTGGCTGAAACATTGAAAAACACAACCAGAGAAACACTTGGAAACCATAGAATGGGCTGGGTTGGAAGGGACCTAAGAATCATCTAATTCCAAATCCTTGCCATGGGTAGGGACATCTTCCACTATGCCAGGCTGCCCCAAGCCCTGTCCTTGGACACTTCCAGGGATCCAGGGGCAGCCACAGCTTCTCTGGGCACCCTGTGCCAGGGCCTCCCCACCCTCAGAGGGAGGTATCTAAAATGCTGGTTCTAGATAAATATTAGGTTACTTAGAAACAATCCTGTAAATACAAAAGGATTGTGATATATATGGCAATAAATACATTATCATTCCTCTTTTGGTTTTAGTTTTGACATTCCAGAAAATTTCCAAAAAGCTTATCAATAATCAGGTCTCACATACAATGAAATAATGGATGACCAAACTGACTGCGCTTTGCTTTTAGTAGTTTAATTTATGTTTTTGGACAATCATGTTGTAGGAAAAACTGTCTGGAGGCATTGTATAAACATAAATAATGCATCACTACAGATTTGCAACAGGTAGTAAGAAGCGAGCTTGTGTGGCAGCCACACCTGAGCTGCAGCTTTGTAGCGGATGTGAAGCTCCACACCTTCCCAGGAATAATGCAAATTTCCTTGGAGAATGCCACTGCTGACCAGGAAACACGACTCCTGGCATTGCAGTCCACGTGGATGGACACTGAGGGGCTGGAGCGTGTCCAGGCCAGGGAATGGAGCTGGGAAGGGGCTGGAGCTCCAGGAGTGGCTGAGGGAGCTGGGAAAGGGGCTCAGCCTGGAGCAAAGGAGGCTCAGGGGGGACCTTGTGGCTCTGCACAACTCCTGCCAGGAGGGGACAGCCAGGGGGGTCGGGCTCTGCTCCCAGGGAACAGGGACAGGAGGAGAGGGAACGGCCTCAGGCTGGGCCAGGGGAGACTGAGATTGGATATCAAGGAAAATTTCTTCACTAAAGGCCGTGTAAGGTCCCTCTGTCATAGAGGAATGCATGGAGACCAGGCAGACGTGGAAACATGGTGCCATTTTCAATCTCCTCTCACAGCAGAACATAACAGCTGAATTCCAGGAAAGCCAGCCAGTGTGAAAACATATGCAGACTGCAGGTAAAACAATCTTTCCATCTTTACCTTCAAAACTGCAGCACACTGCCGGGGATTCCTGTCTGGAATCTGCACACCAATTTGTCTGGAGAGGGGCCTGGAGTCTTTTCACACAAACAGCAACGACAGCTGTTGTGCCAAAGGACTTTCCAGCTGTTTTTACAACAGTGCAAACTCAAACCCAGGCCTAGCTGCAGATTATCCAGCCCCCACGCAGAGGCACTGAGGACCAAAGGTGGGGCTGAGCTGAGCAGCCTCATGGGTTTAGGAGCCAGATGATCTCCACTTCCAGGGGCTGGGCAGAGGAAACAGCCCCTTGGAACTGTTTTTATTGGCACTATTCGTCTAAGTTACTATATTAAAATTGCCTTCCTGATACATCAGGTGTAAAGGACAAGCAACTCCTCTAGCACCAGGATGAATTTAGGGAAAAGGAATGCCTCTGTGGGGTTTTGTGAGGGAAAAGGGAACTCATTCTTCTTTGAAATTAGACTTAGCATGGTATACAAGCATATCATGCCTAGGAAGATTATCAAGGTATAGGGCAATGGGGGAATGAAAAATGGGATAGACGTGCACAGCACAGAGATACAGAAGTGACTGGTCTGCACTTGTAAAAATTAAATTAAAGACCTATTCCAAGATGCCCTGTGGCCAATAACAGGCCTCCAGTCCACTGCACAACACTTCCTCTCCTCTAAACAATTCAGTCTACCTCTTGAAGTGTTCCAAAAAGCCAGAGAGTGAGCTGTGACTGGAATACCTGAATGCATCAGGTATTCAGAATGTAAGTGATGTTGCACCATCCCTCTTGTTGACAGAGTATACAACAGTTCCGCCCATCATGCTTGTGAATGATAATCCTTGGATTTGAGAATTAAAGTCTTTCCGTGCATTCTGTGCTGCCCTGAAAGCCAACAGAGGTACCTGAAGTACTTGCAAGGGTTCTTGGCTCTGGGTATCAAGGGTTTTCAACGAAAACCTTCCCCTTGACTGACATACACGTTAAAAACTAAGAAGGAAAATTAAGCAGCATCGACTACAAAGACAAGTGGATTCTGTCTTTGGCATAGGAAGCATCTTACTGTGTGAACAGGCCTCTGTAACTACAGATATTCCTGAGAGCATTTTCGGGAAGGGGATCTTACAGAGGCAGTCACCACCTCAGCCTCGGGGACATGCAGATAGAGAAGCATCCAAACACACAGACAAGTCTTTCACAGAATCCCAGAATGGTTTGGATTGGAAGGGACCTTAAGGCTGATCTCATTCCAACACCCCGCCATGGGCAGGGACACCTTCCACCAGACCAGACTGCTCCAAGCCCTGTCCAACCCGGCAGACTGAAACCACAGAAGCCCTGGATGGTGCTGAGCCTTAGAATTCCCCCCAAAGTATGCTAAGGACTAGCCTGGCTAAGGTGACACTCAATACTTCTTTTTTTCATTTCTCTAAAGCCTAAGCTTTTGACTGCAGAGTCATCTGGAGAGTTTGCAGGAGTTCAATCCCCAGGATGATCCAACCAGAGATGGAACAATATCTGACTTTATCTGAAGTGCTGCATGTAACCACTGCCTCTGAAGGCCTTTGCTCCTGTGGAGAATGCAAGTGGCAAGGCACTGCACCGATAACGGGTTTGATTCATGGAGGAAATCTTCAGAGAAACATCATTACACCCAGAGAGATGTTCCAAAGGGCAAGACACCAGCCAGTCTTCCAGCCAAGATCAGAGATGGCAAATCTTGACCCAGATCATCTTAAACTTGGGATTGCAGTCGCGAAGTTCTTTTAAGTCTGGGATAAGGATTCAGCTTCCTTCCCTTAAACAAGGTCATACTGCCTTTAAGTGTAGCACAAAGGAGATACGACATGAAACAGACTTCTGGCCTCTACTTTTAGGCATGACATCAGACTCAGAAGAGAGACATCTTTGACTGGTGATGCAATTGCCCCTTTAGGTAATTATGACACCTGGCAAAGACGGTAAAGAACATTATTTCACTTTTATTGAAACAGAATCTAGGAAGCCTTATCACAAAAGCTACCTTGCCTTCATTTTCCCAAACAGTTCTTATGACTGGCAAGAAGTTTGCTGCATAGCTGATGGTACTGGTCTAGAATTTGGTGTTTGCTGTTGACCTTCAAACTAGACTTGGGTAGGAAACTGGTGAGCCCCCAGGTATTTGATGTCCTTCATCAAAAAAAGCTTCATTAACAAAAAATGCCCTCAGAGAGGGCGAGTTCCGAGGGCTTGTGGCCATGAACTGGTCAGAGACAGAGCAGCTGAGGAAACCTGGAAAGGGGAGAACCTCCCCCATGTGAGAACTTGTACTTCACCAGAAGGTGCCAGGGTTCTTCTGAGGAGCAACGCACCTGACTCAGCACCTGCTTTAGAAAGGGGGGTCTGAACTCCAGCATTCCCTTTGGGCTCATCAGCAAAAACCACAGCCACAGTCTGAGGTCGTATCAGGACTCAGCCTGAAGCAGAGCAAGTCACAGCAGAGAACTCTGAAGACTAAATGGGCACCTGCATCTTTAGGGTTATAACCCAGTGGGAGAAGTTACTCCCTTCTGCCAAAAAGCAGGCACTGTGTGGGATAAAGGTCCATAGTCAAAACAAATCCTCATATGGGTGGCTCAGGACTGCAAAATAACCTGCATATTACTGAGTTTAGACTGAAAACCACACCAGAATGGCTGTGAGTATCTGCCATCATTCAGTTTATATCCATCCCAGCTGGGGACATGCCCAGAGATTATCAGTTGACACTAGAAAACAAAGACACTGAGGAAGGGCATTGCCAGGGAAACGCAGAGGACCGTGCAATACACGTGGGTAAAAGTTGTACAAGTCAGAAAATTTTGGTATTAACCATATGTTTCTCAAAATACCATCAAGTGTAAAATTCCAGCACTGGGATGCACCAGCTCAGCACAGCTGAGTGAGAGTAACCACCGAAAACACAGCAAGGGGATGCTGAACCACAGCACAGCAAATCCTGCAACTGCAATCCTTGGCCTACTCAGACCTGCAGGCTGCTGGGTATCAGTGAGAATGAGCAACGCAGGCTTATCAATCCACGCAGACTTTAAAGCCAAATTATTCTGCTTTGCTGCTTTGTTTCTTGAACTCAAGCTAATCTAAAAAAAAATTCAAATATCACTTCAAACTACAGACCACTGACAGCATTAAAAAAATGGCAACTACCTCTTGAGCAGCGAGGAGAGCACTTGAAATGGCACGAAATACATCAGAGATGAAAAGCAGCTTATCAGTTCCTTTCCAAGAATTAATTTTATCTGTACCTGGCTGATATGTACGGCAGACACCTGGGCAGAACACACGGAGGAGTGGCTCGGAGAGTTGGGCAGAGATTTGCAGGGTCCGATGGAGAGCTGCTGCTTCTTCTTGGTGGAAACGATCTTCTGGGCAACTGAAGGGAAACAAAGTACCCAGGCAGGTAAGGCACAGCACAGCAGGAAAACACACAGTGAGCAACACACAGACAGGGGGGGTCACCAAAGCCTGCTCCAAAAGCTGAGTGTGTGACAGGGAAGATGAAGGGTGCTGCTTTTCCACGATGCTCCATGGGAGACCCCAGTTCTCCGCCTGGAGGATGTGACTCCAGAAGTCTCATTCCACCAGGTGAGCACCAGAGGACTCGGGGACAAAATTACAAAAAGCAATACCAAGAATTCTGTACCAAGTCCCCTCTATGTTTATAACACCACACTAACAAAGCTCGTGGTAGCAAACATTTTCCATTCTTCTTTGGGATATTCTCCTGGCAGACAGAAGATACCTGGTCTCTGCTGCCAAGGAATAAGATGGATTTCCCTTTTTTACCAGCCATTGCACCAGAGCAATCCACTTTGGAGCCCAAACCAAAGATAACTGGAATATTAGAACTGCCAAAGGGTCCCTGACATTGAATAAATACCTGGATTGGTAGTACCACACATCCCAGTGAAATTCTTCATGGAAAGAAGCTGTATCATGATTTCTAATTTTAAGCCCTATTCCGCAGCAGCAGCAGCAGCACAGCTGGAAAAATGCCTAACCTGTTTTGCAATTTATTAAGACATTTTCTTCAGCATGGAAGGAAAAGCAGCATTTATCAAATGGATACAGGGATCAGAGCTATTAACATCTCTATACATGGCTTGGCACACCCATAATAAAAAACATCAAACAGAACTGATCTGAAATGCAGCAACTTCCAAACCTCTCCCACAATTTTTCAATTTAAACAAGTCAGACTATTTCAGAAATTCATCCCATCACACACTGGAACTTGAGCTTATGCTGCTAATTCAGCTAAAGCCTTTGGAAAGAGCTCTTTTGATGTCATAAATACATAAAAATAAGATTTCTTGGATTTCTACCTTTTGAATCACAAATTAAAAAACTAATCAAAATTTCAGTCTTCGGAAACCAGTACTTGTGTAGTGGCTAATCAAAAATGCCACTAACTAAATTTAGCTTCCTTGCATGCAGTTTTCTTCATGAAGGGAAGCACTTCATGAAACTTGTGCCAAGGAGTCTGCGGTCACTTGCAACACCTCCACCAAAACCAGTGACATTTATTAGCATCTCCTTAAGAAGTGCCCCAGAAACTCACTGGAATTAAGCCCACAGAACCCAGTCTGTCTCACTCAGAAAACACAAGAAGATAATTATGTAAATTCCAAGATTATTTTCCCTCACTACATTATAGCACAGGCAGGGACAGTATAAGCATAGTTTCTTCTCAAATGAATGCAATTTTAATAACAAACTGGTCTGTGGCTTATGTTTTTCATGTAAATGAATGATGGCATAAGCGTGATTTAGTGAGAATACATTGTATAAAGAATGGCTCATATATATGAAGAAGCAGCTTCATTAGTTACATCCCACCTCCAACAGGCCTCTTATCATCCTGAAAGGATGATATCAATTAATTTATCTTCCCTCAGCATATTGATCATAACCTTCATCAGCTAATCATGTTTAAATTAAAGGGGAATATCGTAGCACTCTGTCATTTCAGACCCATTGGGTTATTGATCTGGAGCCTGGGAAGCTATATATTAAAATATTTTAAAACACATTAGCGAGTGAAGAGAGCAAACCAAAGGTCAGATTTTAACATATGTACGTGGATTTGTCTTCATCATATGTGGTACAGAGCTAAATTAAGACCAAAACTGAACACAACCCACACACGAATGAAAACGACCTCGTCTGCAAAAGCTCCTGCTCTCACATGGGAGAGATAATTAGCCAAGGAAAACATCTCCCTCTTCCCTCAAATGTGAGTGCAGGGGTGCTGGAAGCATCACATTGGCACATCCAGCACAGTCTGGGCAAGGATGGGGAAGGAACAGGGGAAGAAACCCAAGAGAGCCTGAACTCAGCGACTCAAACATGATCTAAACACGAGCAAAGCACCAGGCTGCTCCAAGCCCCAGTGTCCAACCCAGCCTTGGGCACTGCCAGGGATCCAGGGGCAGCCACAGCTGCTCTGGGCACCCTGTGCCAGGGCATCACCGCCCCCACCGGGAACAATTCCTTCCCAGTATCCCATCCATCCCTGCCCTCTGGCAGTGGGAAGCCATTCCCTGTGTCCTGTCCCTCCATCCCTCATCCCCAGTCCCTCTCCAGCTCTCCTGGAGCCCCTTTAGGCACTGGAAGGGGCTCTGAGCTCTCCCTGGAGCCTTCCCTTCTCCAGGTGAGCAGCCCCACCTGGCTCCAGAGCAAAGGGGCTCCAGCCCCTGGAGCATCTCCACGGCCTCCTCTGGACTCACTCCAGCAACTCCACATCCTTATGCTGGAGGCCCCAAACTGGAGAGAAGTAGGGTCAAAATAGACCATTCTTCACCTCAAATTTCTTAGCTCCTCACTCCATCAGAACAATGATGTTCTATGAAGTGAATAAAGAATTCAAGAAAGCAGAAATATTTTTGTCCCAAGCCTTCAGGTTCTGTCTCATTCCAAAGCTGCTTCTGAACACAATATTTGAAATTAAAGCTCTCTAAAAAATATTTCTAAAACAGATGAATACCAACTTAATCTATGGCAGATATCAAAAATAATCCAGAGAGTGAGAAACATTTCAATTATTTTTAAAAATCAGTTGAATTGTCTGTACTTTCATATATTCAAGCTATCCATTCGGGACGGTTTTTATTGTAATATATCAGTAGTATGAAAAGCTAAACAAAATTTATGTGCAAAGTCAAGAACTCTTCTGCAAATAAACAGGGATATGCCATGGATACTTAGAGTTGTAAACAAGGAGAACTGATATTTAGCAAATATTTGGTCTTGGAGGAGGACTGACTCTTATTTTTTATACATTTAAATTTAATTCCACGAGCCAGAATGACTGGGAGTTGTATCCTGCTAGAAGGCATTGATAATTAAAAGCACGTGAAATTCCCGCTCCGAGCTGGGAGGGAAAGCACTTGGCTTGAATGCCTCTCCTTCCATGCCTGACCTAGCGCACCACAACAAAATTAACCTTCCCACCCCCCGCCACTCCCATCCCAAATGCCACTTTTTGTGAGTCAAAGCCCACTCATTCCTCAGCATCTCCCGCTCCCTCCCTGCCCGCGTGGTTTTCAGGGAGCCCGGAGCAGGAGCGCTGGGAGCTGCGCACGGACGTTTGCACGCTGCAGCTCAGCGATCTCCGTGCAAAGCAGCAGGCTTTCCCACGGGAAAACGGGAGCGCACGCTCGTTTCCCCAGGCAGAGTCCTGCTCTGCGCTCGGGGCTGCCGAGCGGGACTGAGCTCCCTTGGGGCAGGAGCAGAGCGCTCCTCCATAAGGAACCCGCTCCTCCTGCTACTCCGCGCCGGAGCTCATCCCATGAGGAACGCTGCTGCCACAGGAGCTGCACTGACTCAGCTGCCTGGCCCAGCTGCACAGGGCTTTCACACGTCAGCTCCTCCTCGCCCTCATCGGCCCAGCTCCATCCAAGGACGGAGAAAGGCACAGACCTGAGGGGAAAATACTCCGTAGGAGAAGGTCAAGGCACAAGGTGAGAGTCTGACCCAGCTCCACGTCTCGGAAAACTGGGAACACTCTGCAGCACCTGAGAGATGAGCTGAGGAAACCTCATCTAGGCTGAGACCCGATCTCTCCCTGCTCCTAAGATGGATCCTGGAAAACACCCAAAGGTACCAACAGTCTGAGCACTTTTCATTCCCAAAAGGCAGGGAACACAGTTATTCCTGTGCTCTGTGCTTCAACCAAGCAAAGCTTGGGATATTAAAAGGGAAGACTCCAGGCATACAAGACCCGTAACATCTGGTGCCATTTCTCAGTGATCACAGTACAGGGGTGCTGCATATTTTAGGAGATGCAAACACTCTTCCCCAATTGCCACTAATTTAAATCAAAACTGGTTTCTCATAAAAACCTGTGTAAGACCATTCATCTCTGCACGTCCAAGAACGAGTGAACAGCAGGTTTACTAAAACCTGCCACTTGTGCCAAAGTTGGGAACGCAGGAAATTTTCCTTCACCGATGGACAGACAGAAAATGGCTTTCAGCTGGAACTGGAATGCTGACAGCTGAGTGAAAGACATCAGCAGGGATAAACACTTGTTTAAATAAATACCTGTTTAAACTACTTGGGGGAAAAAAATGCAAAATTGGGATTTTTGTGTGAGAAAGTGTTTTGCTTTTACCTTAAAAAACACAAGCGGAAGAAGTTAAGATATATAGCAGCTTACATTTTTACAGCAGCTGCCTTTTAGCTTAATATTCCATGTTTACAGGATAAGTAAGGGTTCAATAAAAGTAAATTTATTCCACAATTACATATTGCAGGAGAGGCAGTAATAACTACCAGAGCAAGCTCTAACCACAAATGCTTCCAAATGGGAAACATTAATGTAAGTAGCCACTATTAAGGCCATTGTGCCTGTTATTTTAAAGTCAATCAATTTTCTAGGCTAAACAACCTTTTTATTTTTCTGTTTAAAAGGAGAGCTTGGCATCCCACGTGTCAGGTGTAATAGAGAAATGAATGCTGGACAATTCTAATTTGGAGTTTGGAAATGGCAATTTATCCAGCTAATTCCTGGCCACGTGCAGCCAGAAATGTCAGAAGTTACTTTGCCCTGAAGAAGCAGTGCCACTGTAAGGGCACACCAGGGGAAGGAGCTCCTGCCCTGCACTGAGCACAAAGCCCCTCCATGCTCTGACAACCCGTGGTGGAACTCGCTGGGAGAAACCTCGACGGCTGAAAAAGAAAAGTCACTTTGACCAAAAAGATATAAATCTGTAGTGCAAGGCACCAGAAGCATCAGGAGGTTTTACAGGACAAAGTGCTTGGTTAACAAATCTTTGCTTCTTAAGCCTTGTCTTACAAGATATGAAAATACAGCTGTAAATCAGGCTCAGTATTACACATCTTGCCAACATATATTTTTTTCCTCCACAGGTAACTCTAATTAACACTGCACATCACTTATTCCCAACTTCCATGCAAATCACCACCTTCCAAGACTAGGTAAGCAAATATGCCAATAAATCCACTGGAAACAATCTGGCATCCGAAGCAATTTAAGAAATAAACCTGTGTTTTCTTCACTGCTTGAACTGTGCTGCAAGTGGAAGCACATGACTTGAGGATTTAAGGGGAACATTGTGCCAGACACACAGGTAAACTCTTCTGCAGATGGATTTACCTCACCAGTACCTCATGCAGCTCTGCTGACCTTCCCAGGAGGGCAAAATCTAGTCATAAATCCTGTTATATCCCACACAGAGTTATGATTTTAAATGCAAGGGTTAAAAAGTATTGTAACAAAAAAAAGTCAAACTGAAAAGACTGAGAGAATGTTGTCAAATTTATGTGTTTTGTAAAATGTCCATAAAGGAAGCAACTTAGTTGTTAATTACCCTTTAAGAATAACATTCTTGAGGAGAACACCATTGTATGTATTTAATTCTATCTCAAAACGTAGAATTGCTTTTTAATAATTTCAAAACATAGGTTTAAGTAACAGAAAATTGTATGATGCTTCAGGATTTTGCCACTTTAGTGAGTCATTTCCTATTCCCATTTTGAAGCAGCTCCATGAAAAGCCCACTCTGGGGCACAGGCTACCAAATGACTGCTTCCACAGAGAACATTTCTGCTTTCTGAAGACTCATGCACACCCAATGAGCTCATTAATAGAGCACAGAAAAGGACACAAAGTGATAGAAGGATGCTGGTTATGGTAGTGCATATCTCAGATGCAACCAGCCCTCTAGAAAGAAATGAACTAATCACATTTACTAAATCAAATTCAACTTAACTCGCACCTCATCCAGATGGTTCTATTAACTCAAAGAAAAAGCTCACCAAAAAACCAGAATAATCAATTATTTTCTTTTTTCAACTGCCAAAATGACACAAAATTGTTACCTAACAACTCAAAGTCTGAGGTCAGAGATGCAACCGCACCATGAGATCACACAGCTGCATCCATACAGGGCACAGCTGGTTCCAAAACAAGGACCACGATTGCTGGGATATCTAAGAAAAGTTACAGTCACCTAATCTTTGAACAAATATTACTCTTTTCACATCACATTAAATGTTCACAGATATTATTCCTCAAGATGTGAGTATTCTCCTTAGAAAAGATCATCAGGTTTACTCCAGCAACACCAAAAAAAGGTGCATAAACACATCACTGCTTCTGAAGCACAACTTATCTATGCTGTTCACCAAACTCAAGCTAGGGAATGCTCTCGTACTTTGAAGAAGAACCTCCCTCAAAACAAACCTCCAAGGACCTAAGTGAGATTAAATAAACCACCTCAGCCCACGAGCTCACTGCCAACTGGGCCATCAAAATCCACCTCTCAGGCACACAGAGGCCTGTTGGAAAAAGAGTTAAGCTTTGTGCTACCAACACCACAGCGCAGGTGTGTTATATGAATTATATGAATAAATCCTGCTCCCAAAACACCCTCCAGAAATCCAGCAGCAGATAGGAAGTCATCTCCTCCACCACTCCAGGCTAAAAATCCTCCGGGTTTGTGGGTTTATGCACATCCAGCTGTCACAAAAGCAGTTCCCTGCCAGAGCAGAAGCATCATAGAGCATTTCACATAAATCTCCCAAAACACATAAGGCCCCCCTTTGCACTTTAATCATTTGCTAACAGTTACAATAAGATTGTATTAAAAATTTAAACTGCCCTACTTAATGCAATTTACCTTCAAAGGTCCATTTCCAGAGAATGAAGTCGAATGATATAAATGTCGAACACTTGATCAGATTTATGGCGCCCAAGAATATTTCTCTTGATACAGATCTGACGAGTGAAGGCTAATGGCTTTAGTTTTATTACTTTTTAAGCACTTAATGGGAAAATTTAGACATTTTCACAAGACTAAGCTCCAGCAAGAACGGTGCATTTAGAGGATGACAGCAGAGGAGAAAGCCGTGTGCTCTCCGTGGAGATGGCCAGTTAAACAGCATTATTAAGCCAGAGATTAATGCCAAGTGTTTATCCAGAGATTTTGTCACACAACAGTCAGACCTGAGTGCCTCTGCTAAACAGGGGAGAGCAGCACAAAGTGCTGACCCTATAGCCAAGTTCCCAGATGGAATTGGGGCCTAAATCGCAGGGAAAGACAACTTTCCCAGGGAAAGTCACACTGGGACTGTAAAAGGAGAAGCTGAGTGATACTGCCAGGGGTGCAGACCAACCAGGTGATTAGGAAATAGCCCTTTCATCCTTTAGAGAATCCCACCTTTTCACCCCAACCATGTTCTCCATAACTGCTACAAATCAATAGCGTCACTTATCCAAAAACACTTCTTTTTTCCTATTTCTTTTTTTTTTTTAACCGAAAGACAGCTGGGAGTCCTCAGATTTCAATTAATGTCGAGGTACTTGGCCAATCAATCACCAAGTGCTATAAATTCCCCTCTATTTCTCATTAGTTACACTATTGCACAGCTTAAATCTAAACATACCTTTCTGGGAGACTGTAAATTACCAGGCCTAAGACACAAGCCAGTGCATCAGGCATCAGGAGGGGCATAAATGATGGAGTGAGGCGATGGTACGTGCGCTCCACTCCAGCTGATTTACTCCTCACCAGGGCTTTTCTCACACAAAAGCAGCAGCAGCACAAGTGCCACCAGCAGCACTCCATCTCCTGGAGTTTGCATATCTGACTTGAGACTAGTAATGACCTGTCTGTATTAACATTAACAAGTTTTATGCCCCAAATCCAATTTTCTATGGAAAAAAATATTTCTTCAGCATCTGCCAATAATGTTCCTTCATTAAGTGCAGATAGAGCTTGAAGAAAAACAAACCTCTGCCTTAATTTAAAATTGGTTCTGTGGCTTGGAAAGTCACTTCCAGCCTTTTCAAAGGTGAGACAGTGCAGTGTTACCTGACACAGCAGGACCTCGTGCTGAAACTAAAAGGAACACACATTCACACATTCCTTAATAAAACTACTCCATTTTTAGTCATGTACCAGCTTTATAATAATTCTTGAGCTAAAGGTGATAAGCCAATACTCCACAGAGATTGCTGAGGGAATGCAACAGATGACAAATACGCTCCAAAAAATGTCTTCTATCAAAGTTAGAATTTATTCCAAAATTTAATTTGAAGTTTTGAAAGTTGCAGGAAACTTTCAGTCCAGGGCTATAAGCAGCAAAACAAAAAATCAAAGAAAACCAAACAGCAAACTGTGACCAATTATCAGCAGATAATGAAGTCACACATGCAGACTGTCCAGGGGCCCATCAGGAATCACAGGATCATTTAGGCTGGAAAAGCCCTCTAAAATCACCCAGTCCAAGCATTACCCCAGCACTGCCAAGGCCGCCACTAACCACATCCCCAAGTGCCACATCTAGAAGTATAAGAGTCCCCCAGGTTTTCTTAATCCCTTAATAAAACATGTTGAGCCCCTGTGTTCACATTTAATATTTGGGATGATTTTCATAACTGAGGCAGCCCGTGCAGTCCCATCTGTCTGCCACCGAATTTTCCTTCCTGATTTTAGCTCACTTCCTAACCAAAACGCAGCATGCACTGCTGAAACACGTCCACACGGATCCCAGACTGGTACGTGTGGAAAGCCCAAGCTGAAGAAGTAACCAAAATATACAGAGAGAGGCTGTTCAAAAAGCAGCTCCGTGTTCTCCAGACTCATCTCCTGAGTTGTACAACACGATGTTTTGCTGGATTCTCTTTTCCACAAAATATTGACCAGATCCTGCAGCAGGCAGGACCTGACCTTGCTGTGTCTGGCTCTCAGAGAACTCCAGTAAGGAAAAGAGAGTTTGATGCAGAGAACAACAGTCTAGATGTTTATGACTGGCCAACAACAGAAACTGAAATGAAAGGAGGAGCTTACAGATAAAATTCACGTTGCACTGACATTGGATGAAAATCACACAACGATCAGTGCAGATGCTTTTCTCCTTGAGGAAGACACACAAGTTCCAGCTTTGGTGGCCACAAGTCGCCTTGTGCAGCACCACCTCACCAGACCTAACCTCAATTTCAAAATTCACTATACACAGTTAAAGATTCTCTATAGTAAAGGAGGAAGGAAAAACCCATCTCCTAAACTCAGCAGCAGCGCTGGAAGTGCTGGCGCGGGAATTCCGAGGCGAATGCCACCACTGTGCCTTGCTCCAAACGTGCCCCCAGGCATCCAGGGAGGCTTTTAAAGGCTGAACACACGATGCTAATCCAGGCCAAGCAAACAGCTCAATGGGATTTGCATATGCACACGGATTAGCTGAAAGGCAGCGATTTGCAGTGAGTTTCGGAAATGGCTTTTGAGGAACCAGCTATGCTAATATCAACTTTGATGTTGAAAATGTGTTTGTTACACAACAGAGAGGGTTACAAAAGGATTATGTTTATTACACCAGTTTTAAACGTTTGGTAGCTCAGACAAAAGCATCTCTTTATAATAAGGGGGCAAAGCAGGATCTTCTCCTTAATAAATGTTCCTAAACACATCCAGAACAGAATGAAGTTACAGAAAGGGCATTTTACCTTCCCTTTCTGTCTTCAGACAACACATCTTGTGGGTTAGCTCTTAGTCTTCCATTCATCAATATTAAGTCAGCAAAGCCCTTTTTTTGCAAGCAAATTTAAAGAGAAATCCACAAAGGACAGTTAAAACCAATGGCCAAGTGAAAACATATTGAGGATAACTGAAAAAAAAAAATCAACCTTTAGACATTTCATGTTGCCCTCTGTATGCGAAGGCTTGCTGGAGAAGCTGTACAGAACATGGCATAAAGTGGCAGACAAGGTGTATGGGTTTTAAGATTTGTCAATAAAAAATTAAGAAGAAAAAGTCAGATTCGATGATCAAACCATAATCACAGACAAGTAACAAAGAGCATAGCAGTAGGAAGAGAGGAAGGGCAGAGCATCCCCCAAAATGCAGCAAGCGAGGCACAGTTTGCACAGAACACTTAGAAATAAAGCAGACATGAGGAAGAGAAAGGTTCTGGCTGTAATAAAGCAAACATGAACTGGCACTTTGTGGAGATCCATGCTCTGCTGAGGCCCCTCCTGGCCCTCACCTACCCTTGTGGTCACTTCCTCTGCAGCAGCTAAGGAATCCTCGCTCTAACAGGTATCACCAAGCAGCATTTCATTTTATTTGTTTTTAAACCCTCCCCTCTGGACACGGCCTGACCGAGCCCTGCTAGCAGCCCTGCTGTGCTGCCAGTTTGCTGTTCAGCTCATCTGGCTCAGAAAGAATCGCAGAAATTGTCACTGCTCCTTTCAGCTTCTGCCACCAGCTCCGCCAGGAACTGCAGCATGACAACACTTATTTATGGCTTATTTCTATCCTGCTTTTTCTGCTGTCTTTACCCAGAAAAGCAGAGATTTGAAAAGTAAGGAATTTTCAAACTTCCTCCTTCTTCCAGAATTTTTCGCTTCTGTTTCTAAGGGAAAGCAATTCCTACTTGCTCGCCAGACACTCCACAAATGTGTTTATAATACTTTATCTCCCAAGCACAACACACGAATCCATCAAACAGACTGATTCTGCTTCTTACTCTCATGTCTACTGTAAAATAGAAAAAAAGGCAATTTACCTCCAAACAACCACCTTGCTTCCTGCCCCAGGATTTCAATTAGAGTTTGCGTTACAGAATATGATGTTACTGGAATAATTCTGAATCATCACTATTGAAAACCTGAATTCTTTTGCATTTTGATGAAAGGTATCAACATTCTTGTTGCCATTTAATGAAGAATTTGTCTATGTTGAGCTAGGTCCTGCATTTATTGTGCTCTCCAAAAAATTTAACAGCTGTCACCTATTGCATGAAATCAGCAGCTCTGCTCTAGGTTTTAAGTAACCTGCCTTACTGCATACACTTCAAATTAAGACTAAAGGAAGTGCCATAAAATAACCGCTATAAAATTAAAAGTCACACAAAAAGTTCTGCAAGTCACCTACTGAATGACACACCAGAGCTAAAATCAAAACCTCCCTGGGACTTTTACTGGCATTACATCATTCGGTTCCTCTGTGCTCATTGTAGCACTTCCTAAATTCCATTCCTGAGACTACAGCTCCTCATCCCATCATTTGATTCCAAGCATGAGAAAATGGATGCAGACAAGTCACTGGAAGAGCTTTTTTCTTTCCTTCACACATTTGTGGATCCAGGTGCAGTGTTAAGAAACCTGATAGAGCAGTACCAGTCTCAAAGTCCCCAAATCCTGCAAAGTTGTGGCAATTTTGACAAAAAAATTGGCAAAGAGGTGAAGTGTGTGCCCACCAAACAGCATGGCAGCGGCACTGGACAGGACCAAGCATGAGGGGAACCACACAGAGACCTCCTAAGTGCTTGGGGACAACAGAAAAAAAAATCTTGAACTGTAATGTGTAAAGTGTGAAATTTGGTAATCAGTCAGAAAATATAAATCCGAGGATTTGGATCCATTTTCCAAGCCCAATCCTACTGATGCCAACTGCTCCCCAGGACAAAGGCTTCTTCACACCTGTGTCACCAGGCACTGCTCAATTCACACAGCTCATTTCAAACCTATGTTATGTAAATTTCAGATATTGGTTAATTTCCTCCTCCTAGTTAACACTGAGCCTTCCTACAACAATTTAGTCTAATTTATGACACCAGAATTTGTGTCATCTACTGGAACGGGGCTGGGAGATTACCTGGAAACCAGAAGAATCGTCTGTGCAAACAAAAACAGCCACCAAAGTAAAAGAACGGTGGAGTGAAATGCTTGTTTCCAAACTATATCTTCTAATTTATTAACGGCCCATAAGAGTTACAGGCAGGCAGGAAGGGTAAAGTAAGGGGCAAAACACGAGCAAGGGCGAAGCTGAAGTTCACAATAAAACACAAACAGAAATACCTCACAAGGCGAGGGTGACCGGATTTGTGTGTTTATATCTTTTTCTTTCCAGCCGATTTGGCGGCCGGAGCGTTTGAATGTCGCGGCGCGGTGACACAAAGCCCCGAGCGCTCCGCGGGGCCGCCGCCATCACGGGCCCCTCACGCCGCGGCTCCGGCGCCCCCTGGCGGCCGCTCCCGCCGCTCTCCGTTATTCCCGTGGATTAATAAAATCAAAACGTTAATTTTACGTTAAAATCAAGGTCTTAAAACGAACTTAAAACCGAAACGACTTAAAATGAACGGGGGATTAAAATGAACGCGGCTTGAGCGTTTGTGGCTCCAGGCTAAGCCATAATATCGAGGAAAACAAATTGACTCCCTCATGTCACTTTCTCATTAGAAAAACCCCAAACCAACCAAAACTATCTAACCAGCCAAAATCTTGCTTTCCCAGCGGTTTTGAAGCATGGGGGCCTGCCGAAGAGCCAGCAGGCTGGTCCAGGCCATGTGTGACCAGCCTGAGCGCCCAGAGCAGCTCATCCCTGCAGATGCCACAGTGCCAGAGGCCTCAGCCGAAAGGCAAGGGAAGGCAAGGGAAGGCAAGGGAAGGCAAGCTAAAGGCAAGCTAAAGGCTGGAGCCAAGGAACGGCTCCCTCATCCTGCCCTGCACTGGGGTCCCCACCAGCCCAGCCCTGTCCCCAAGCAGAGAATCCCTCAGGCCACATCCCGTGCCAGGGTGAACGTTGGATCTTCCCAAAACCGCTGTCGGGACGGGACCGATTTACTTCCCTTTTATTTACTTCCTATTAGGCTGATTAACATTTCCTAATGAAAACACATCTGTAAGAGCTGACTTGATAATGCTGATGGCAAGTGACAGCCCTTCCCCTCAGTCCAGCTGCACCAGGATTTGTCATTTCCCGTCCCTTAACAGAGAAATAGTGCTTTGAAGTTCTCCTTTTAAGACATTTTTGTTCAACATCACACAGGAAAATACTATTTGGATCTGGAAATAAAATACTTCTGGGTATATTTTTTACACAGAGCAGACATATTCCTTAATAAAAGACTAGTTCATTTGCAAATAAAGCATCCAAAAGTACTGGCAGCAGCACAACACCAGAGCAAAGGGCAAATTGTGCCACCACATACCTGCAACTCCTGCCCCAATACTCACAGCTTTATTGTTATTTTGGGCAGTATTAGATCAAAATCTGGGTGTTACAACCTTCTAGATGAAGTAAAACCCCCTTGGTTGAACTGCTAAGCTACAGAGAGAGATTCAACTCCGAACCCAAGTTAGACTCAAGCCCTTTTGTTTCACACTCTGTAAGAGTAAAATTTTATCCTCTAAATATTTGAACATTTGCTCCTTTGTGGTGTCAAGAGACTCCCATGGCCCACAGCTAAATGGGTCAGGGAAAATCCGAACGTAAAAGCAGGGCAAGATGTGTAGTTATGAATACACCGCGAACAGAAATGAAAGCAATTCTCACGCATTAATGGTACATCAAGCTAATTCAAGAAGGCTAAAACCATTAAAAAGGCATCCCGGGGCAGTACACAGTCATTACAATACTGTGCTGACAAGAAGTATTAAAATAATAATTTTCAATGTCATTGATAGAATCCGTTCTGATAAGCAGGGGTGGAAAAAAATCTCTAATTCTTAATTAGGAATATGAAGCAAAATGGATCTTATTAGCATCTATCTAATCTTTAAAATGTAATTCCTTTGTTCAACTATTCAAAATACCAAAAAAAACTGAAAGGATTTATTATCCTCCACTGTTGGACTCATTACTAAACCAAACCCTTGAAACAAGGAACTTCTCTTTTTTATTTCAGCCTGAAATTCAGGTTTTAACTCCCAACAGTAAGTGAGATTAAGCGTCAGTGGGACATGGTTGAAGGTTAAAAAACCTCTAAAATAGCAGAACATGAAGGAGGACTTTGGCTTTCACTTTACTCAGCATTCCTCTTACAAAATATGAGCCAATGGACTTGATGATCTGAAGGGTCTTTTCCAACCCAAGTGATTCTATGATTCCATCTCTGTAACAATCAATAGTGAGCTTATCAGCTGTAATGAAGCGTTGGAAACGATGTATTTGGATTTAACTCGAGAATAAAGTAGCATTTTCATAATAACAATAATCATTCAAGTTAAATTATTTTACCACTCAGCTGTGGAGAAAATGGGAAATGAGTTATCACAGAAGAATCGTTAACAGATGACCACTAAGTTCAGCAGCTGCTTGCAGGGGACAAATTAGGATTTTAATTGCTAAAGCGTGTGCAACAAAGGAGTAAAAGGCTCTTCAATGCCATTTCCAATTTCCTCCTCCAAAAGATAGGTTTACATCACAGCAAGGCACAACACAGAAACAAAAAAACAGATTTTAAAAAAAAGCTTGAAAACAAAGCAGCCCAAACCAGGAACTGGTGTCAAAACCCAGTAATTGTGTGTGGAAGAAAAGCCTGTGGGCTGGAAGCCTCAGGTGATTTTTTTTTTTTTTCTATCAGAGAATCTCAGAATGGTTTAGATTGGAAGGGACCTTAAAGCTCACTTTGTTCCACCCCCTGCCAGGGCAGGGACACCTTCCACTATCCCAGGTTGCCCAGCTAATGTGAACCTGCTGAAGAAGCCACTAAAAATCATTAAAGCTACACTGAACCTGAATGCCCCAGAGCAGCACAAACCAAGGGACATTTAATCAAGTGCTCCCTAGTAACAGCTTGCACTGCTCATTCACACCCCCTCATTTAATGGGGTTAAGAAGTTGCTTTGTTTCCTGCTGAAATAAACAGCAAAAATTATCAGGAATTGGATTTGGTCCCAGACGTGTCTGCCAAGTGTAACCCATTCATACAGAAGCATTTCTAATCCTATTAGCTGGCAAATATTAAAGAGTTGGTTGGCTGCCACGGGGGTAAAACAACACCCTGGTATTTCTTAAAACACATGATCCCTGTCAATTCTTTCTTACAACCAAAGAGAGACAAATGAGCCTCCTGAAAGCTTACAAGTTTATCACACTAGCTTTGTGCCAAGAGACTTCTCTCCAAATCTCTGAGAAACGGAAAAAAAAAACCAAACAAGGAGACTGTAGACAGAGCCACAAACACCAGGACTTGGAATATATAATTAACAATCTAACTATAGCAAGCACTCAAAAATAAATGTGCTAACAAAACCCCCTAATGGCTCTTTGAAACTCCTAATCAATATAGAAAATCTAGGCAGTCAAAACAGTAATTTTTGCAACTACTTCAAGAGAAAACAGAGAGCAAAGCAAGAAGATGCAGCTTCAAATGCTCTTCTCCGAAATCTGACCAACAGCACGGGTAAAAAACGGGTGCATGTCAGTATTTTCCACGTAAAACGTACAATGTTTTGCATCTTTTTTCCCATGTAAAAATTACAACTTTTTTTCTTCCTCCAATGTAAATATTAGAATGTATCACCTTTTTATTCCATGTAAAATATGAAATTTTTGCCTTTTTTCTTTAACTTGAGGTGTCTTTTCAGACCCCATTGCAAGGTGTTGATGTGACACTGCCTCACGTAAGCACAGGCAGAACAGAACTCTGAAACGAGAAGCTGGTAACAAAAACCCCCAGAACTAAGGGGCTCTGAGAAGCCTCAAAACTTAATTAAGAAGGTTTTTAGACCCAGAAAACTGCTGTGACGAGGGGCTGACACACTCAGCCAGGAGAGCGGCCTGGTGAGAAGCCAGCCAAGCCCCAGGACACTTGACTGAAATTCCGCTAGAGGGGGCACAGATCCCATCTCATGTAACTCCAGGAGCATGGAATCATAGAATATCCTGATCTGGGAGGGACCCACAAGGATCGAAACCCCTACACAAGACTCTCAGAGTCCCAGAATGGTTTGGGTTGGAAAGAAGTTTAAAGCTTACCCTGTCCCATCCCCTGTCCCATGGGCAGGGACACCTTCCACTATCCCAGGCTGCTCCAAGCCCTGTCCAGCCTGGCCTTGGACACTGCCAGGGATCCAGGGGCAGCCACAGCTTCTCTGGGCACCTGTGCCAGGGCCTGCCCACCCTCCCAGGGAACAATTCCTTCCCAACACCCAACCTACCTCTCAATTTTTAACACCCCATGAACACTATGGTACTCAAACGTAGCATTTTCAGCTACTCTGCACAAACAGCCCCTCAGCCTCTCCACAAGCACTAAAACCAAACCAAAGAAAACTTTGCTAAAATAAAGCAAGCACCAAAGAAAACTAAAAATTAAATAAGGACTAAAAATAGCTTAAGATGCTTAAGACTAAAGGTGCTGGTGGACAACATATCAGTGCATGTGTGATGCTTTCAAGTTAAGGAGCGGTCTTAGAAAACACAACAAAAATGCCTAAAAATCAGCATTTTCTTTAACTGAGCAGGCAAATATGTGAGCTATCCCAGCTGGGTTGTTACTCAGAAAGAACAGCTAGAGGATGGAGTGATGTGCTGGATGAAAAAAGGCAGCTGTACCGTCATGGAAGACTCGCTCCACGTTGAGCCCGTAGGTGGCACAGGTCTCGTAGTAAGTGCATCTCTTGAGGTCGTTGGACAACTTCCTGGCTCTGGCATCGTCGATGACACGGGGGTTGGTGGAGCTGATGGCATCTGCAGAACGGCAGGGGGAAAATACCCATTAAAGGTCACTTGGAAACACCAGCTCGGGATCCACAGAGTCACAGGAGGCTCGTGGAAGTTGGAAAAGACCCCTGAGATCACCGAGTGTAACGTCAACCCACGGTCACCACTAACCCATGTCCTCTAGTGCCACATCCACGTGGTTTTTGAGCACTTCCAGGGATGGCTCCAATGCTTGTCAACACTTTTTCATGAGGAAATTTTCCCTAATATCCAACCTGAACCTCCCCTGGTGCAACTTCGGGCCAGCTCCTCTCATATTGACCCATGCCCAAGCAGTGAGTTTAAATACAAACCATGAAACAAGGTGCACATCACTCTCACTTACATTTCCTTATTAAAATTACCAGTACACTGATTCTAAAAGCCAGGGGGAAAGCCTCCAAGGCTTTTTGCTTTCCTTAAATACATATATTGAGCTCAGTTGCTGCCAAAAAAAAAAAAAACCAAACAAACCACAATCACATGAAAGAACATCAGCTTTGATGTACAATATATTTAGGGAAACGTGGGTGATTAGTACAAACATGTCAAATGGTTTTTAGGCCTCTGTCAATATCAGTGACTACAGAGTGTGAAATATTAAACCAAATGTATTTTTAAGAAATAGAACATAATTGTAAATTACTTTCTCAAACTCTGCTGTAAAGGCACCCAGAGATGTTGTGGGAACATACTGCAAATCTGATAAAAATTGTATTTTTCTAAACAATCATACTTAGTAATTCTCTCCAAGAGCTTCTTTTCGTGAAAGCTGAAAATCAGAAATTTCAGTTTCTAGAGCTTATCGAGAGGACCTGAAAAACCTTACACCAGAACAGACGAAGGAGAAGCTTCTTTCTTGCTACTCCATCATAGTGATGAACTCTGTATACAAAAGCAATACTACTTGAAGTGATAATCTTATTAACAGATCTTGAAAAGGAACTTTTTTCCCCCCAGGAGTACCATGTCACTCCTCTGCCCCATCCCTGGAAGCGTTCCAGGCCAGGTTGGATGGGGCTTGCAACAGCCTGGGATAGCGAGTGGAATAGTCCCTGCCCATGGCAGAGGGTGGCACTGGATGATCTTCAAGGCCCCTTTCAGCCCAAACCATTCTGGGATTCTACAAAAACCAATTTGTTCTTTGGGAAAAAAGCACGGCCTGAACCTAAACATGGAATCAGAGCCTCTTGCAACGCTGTACTTGAGGCTCTGCCCCGGGCATGACAGGACCAGACCTCACCTGATGTTGTTATTACCTTCTCATCAGATCCAATTAACAAAAATAAAGCAGGAATTAGGAAAAATAGGAGCCTATTTTTTATCAGCAGAGGGCGCTGCTAACATTTAACCAGAAAGGACTGATGGGGTTCAGCTCCAGAACACCACAGCTTCCCAAAGTTTGCCTCCTTGTTCTGAGGTGGCTCAGGCTGGGGCACTGAGCTGGCTTTGGAAGTCGGGAGAACATCTGGAAGCACTGGGCCACTGTTAATACTTTGGGCAAGATTTAATTTCACCCCTCATTTCAAGAATACCTCACAAAACCAAGAAGTCCAGGTTGGACAGGGCTTGGAGCAACCTGGGATAGTGGAACGGGTCTGTGCCCATGGAACAGAGCTGGAATTAAATGTGCTTTATAAAAGGTGCTCTCCATCCCAAACCATTTTGGGATTCTATGATATGAAAGAGGTATATCTCAAATATGTATTTTAACAAGTGTATTTATGTATTTCATATATTTTATTTCACTGTCAAACACAGACAAAAAGCTGTGTTTTTTCCTGATCCTTAATCCTAGAATTAGCATTATTTCCATCTTTTCAAAAAATCCCCATTGCATCAGTACTGCAACAGAAAATGAACTTTTCTTTTTCTGTAACAGGAAGGAGATGGAAAACCATACCCCAAACCATACCCCAGTGTCAGAAGGGCACAAAGAAAAAAAAAAAAAGTTGGAGAAATGTTTCCCCTTCATCTTTTCAACTCTAGCTTCAAGCCCAAAATGTGGCCCTTCAAAGCAGCTCCTTTCTGCTTTTTGGTGGAGTTTCTGCTGTCCTAAGACTTTTTCTGTTCCTGCTTCCCCTTTTCCTTCTTATCATCTGTTTCCTCCCTCCAGCTGGGTTGTGATTCCTCCTTCCCTGCTGCCCACACATCCCCTCTGCACTGTCACCCTTTGGCAGGAGGCAGGGGAAGGCCAACTGCTCCCTGACCACGTGGCTGAAAAAACACCAAAAGGCTTCCACACCACCAAAACCACTGGGACACACTAAAAAGGAGGATGCCCTAAATTGAACCAAGAACAATTCACAACACCTGTGTTCTGCCCCTAACACAGAACAGCAACCTGGTGATACTCTTGGAAAGAGGTGCTCCAGTGGGAAGGAACTTAAAAGCAGTGAGGAGCAGCTGGGGGGGCTCAGCCTGGAGAAAAGGAGTTTAGGGGGGACCTTGTGGCTCTGCACAACTCCTGACAGGAGAGTGCAGCCAGGTGGGCTCTGTACCCAAGGAACAAGGGACAGGATGAGGAGAATGGCCTCAGATTGTGCCCAAAGGGCTGTCCAGCCCTGGCACAGCTGCCCAGGGCAGTGCTGGAGTCACCATCCCTGGAAGGACCTAAAAGCCGTGTGGATTCGGCACCTGGGGACATGGTTTAATGCTGGTGTTGGCAGTGCTGAGGGAACAGCTGGATTTGATGATTTAAAGGTTTTTTTCCCCAATCTTAATGATTCCATGGTTCTGTATGGTCAGGAACAGAACAGCCTCAACTCTACCAATGCAGCAAACCAATCACAGTATGGGAAACTGGTGAAATGTTACTGGGACATGCTGGCACGACAAGGCAGTGAACATTCAAAAGACCACTAAAATGCCAAAGAAACTGAAATATTTTGGGTAGTTTTCCCTTGCCTATTTCCCTTCAGGACAGCTGCTGTTTCAGAAGGAAAAACTGGGGGGAGAGGTTGGCTCAGGTGGCAAAAAGCTACATTTCTACTTGATCTACAGAGGCTTCCCAGAGGCACAGCCTGAGCCCAGGGTTCTCCTCTGCTTCCTACCGTGCTGCTGGAGGTTTTCCACCTCTCATCCTTTTGCCTCTCAGCAATGCTGGGGTGTTGAACCCCTCCAGACTGCCAAGCACATGGAAACTGGTCTTGCTGCAGAACTTACCTACTCAACTGATTTACCTGCCCAAATTCAGCGAGGGCATCTCCCTGCTGGGCAAGAAAACCACCACGACCAGCATGCACTGAAAGCATTATTTAAAATTTCCTTGCAAGTCACTGAGAATCGTAGAATGGTCTGAGTTGGAAGGGACCTTAAAGGTCATTCCAGCCCCTGCCATGGCAGGGACACCTTCCACTGTCCAGGTTGCTCCAAGCCCTGTCCAGCCTGGCCTTGGACACTTCCAGGGATCCAGGGGCAGCCACAGCTTCTCTGGGCAACCTGTGCAGAGCCTCCCCACCCTCACAGGGAAGAATTTTTTATACATAGCTAACCTAAACTTCCCCCCTTTCTTCACTGCTGAAGTCCCACACTCCCTCTCCAAGAGAGCTGCCAGGACATTTTTCTCTCACCTCAAATACTGTCCTTGCAATGCCACGGCCCTGTAGCAAAGGGGAAAGGACAGGACACGGCTTTGCCAGCTTGGAAGAGTCAATGTGGTCTGAGAAGCCCAGCTGGGAGTCAGGGCTGCACTTACCCTGGGTGCCCACCAGGACCATGGGGATTTCACTGGTGTTGCGGTAGTTGGCCATGCGGCTGTAGTAGTGGTAAACAGTCTGGAAGCTGACTTCATCCTCCAAGCTGAACACAAAGATAACAGCATCCACCCACATGGCAAACTGAGGGATACAAATGGAAAAGCCAACTGTGAGAAGAGCAGCAAGGAGGGAGAAGGAAGGAAAAGACAAGACAGAAATGTTCTTACCTTCCTGCAAGGCAAATACACACCAGAAAAACTCCCAAACAACCAAGGCCTCAACAGGGGGATAAGCTGCTAAAATGATGAATCTCATCACCCTGTGAGCCATGGGGATCTGGGATACACAAGGGATTTCCCCACAAGAGCATCTCTCCTTCACTGGGGTGTGTAAGCACCAGCCCAACTACTGTCAGTGCACACTGGATTTGATTCCCAGAAAGCACAGCAGGCCGAGATTGCTGGATCTGTGCATTTGAAATGAGCAGCACTCATCTGCAGTGCTGACTGAGTCCCCATGCTCTGATCTGCATGCACACATGCTGATGTTGCTGGTAATGCCAGGACAGGCATTGCTAGGAATTCTCACATCTTAATCCATGTCCAAAAGCATTAATTTGAGACTTCCAATTCTTCGCCACACAGACACCCTCAGCTGAGCCAACAGCACCAAGTGCCTCGTTCTGCTTTCAGTGGAAGAGCAAACTGCTCTCTCTTGGCATCAGGAAGCTGCTGAGAGACATGCAGGTGCACAGGCCAAGCCAAGGTGCTCCTCAGTGACCATGCAAGTGAGAAGCTTTTAGCTCACAAGTGAATTAAGATTGTTTAAAGACATTTAACATAACAGTGGACATGAACAGGATGTCAAGAAAAAACTCCAGCTTACCTCGCTGCCTTTATTTTTCCCTAAGTGACTCCATTCCTACCCAAATTTAGAGCAATGGAAACAGGCTTCAGCCAGGGGATTTTCATGCTCCTTGTTACATTATTACTACAACATGCCCGGTGACACACTGAACAGAGAGGTTCACTGGGGAAAGACTCTGCATATTCATGATGATTGTATTGAAACCAAACACTGCCTGGGCTGTTATGGTGTAAAAATAGACAAAAAATTGTTCTGAGGTTTTCAAGACAGTCAGGAGAACAATCTTCCAGAGGGGAAGGACAGGACTGGCTAACACATAGCAGAGTCACTGCCAGAATAAGGTCAACCACCACACTGTTAAATTGTTCAAGCCAGAAGATGCAACCACAGGAACTGGAGACAGCATCATTATTTGGGAGATGTGGGCTTGGGTCTCATTATAGAATGGTTTTTGTTGACTGGACTCAGCAGCATCATGCCAAGGACTCTTCCCAACAACTGCAATGTCCTTAAGGCATCCATTTGGAAGCCAGCAGTCTCTCTAAACCCTCAGAATGTTTGAGCAGTGTGTACAGCAGCCTTCTAATAAAGATTATTTTAAAACACTCCACAGATTTACACAGTGCAGTTCCTGCAGACACAAAATATTTCCACAAATTCCTTATTTCTCTTTTCATATTAAAATGCAGCTTAATCTTTGGGGATATCAGACCTGTGGTACAGAAAACCAAAGGAATTTTGGGAAACACAAGGTCTGGAAACCCTGGATGTCTCATCCAGAGTACTGTGCAGGGAATGGCTGGAAGCAAGGATAAATCAGCTGCTGATATAGAAATCCATTCTCAGACTTATTACTGTGAGTGAGCAGAGCTGTTAGTTCAAACCAAGCCCAAAACCAAATCATAAAAGAAGTTTTAAATTTAAAAAGTTACATGCAGCAGCTCATTGTAGATCAGTCAGTAGATTAATTTGGTTTTACAATGGGAAATTGAATTATTTTCATCTTTGAACCATTTTATCTTAGGCAAAGAAAGGAGAGATCACAGACCCACAAAAAGAGTCTGCAGGGAAGTTTGTTTTTTCTCCCTTCCTGCCAAAAAGAAGGGGACAGTAACCTGAGGAATACCCATGACCCAGTGCCAGGAACTCCACATGCCAGCTCCTTACTTATTGCAGTTGGAATTCAACCCCAATTATTCATGAACTCACAAGCAAACTTTTCATTGCAGGAATTAATGAACAGAATCAAGATTTTTAACAGACATGTAACTTGAAATTTCACTCCAGAGGGAATTTACAGGAAAGCCTTGTGCTGAAAGGTGAGACAGCACTGACACCTCAAACCTCTTCAGCAAATCATGGGGATGGAGAACAATCTCAGCCAGCACAGAATCCCAGAATGGTTCGGGTTGGAAAGGACCTTCAAGCTCATCTCATTCCAACCCCCTGCCATGGGCAGGGACAGCTTCCACTGGACAACAGCAGTCAAAGCCCCAAATTTAGCTGGGACGTGCCAGGAGCACACCCTGTGCTGTTCATCAGTCTGCAGGCAGCTCCTGTGAGCTGCAAACCCAGCTCCTGGGGCACCGAACCATCTTGGATTGCTGCATGTACCTTCACACCTCCACTATTCACATTTTTAGATGAGTGAATGTTCTCTAAGCATCAGAGGCTGGAAACCAGGGGGTGCTTCAGCCAAATCCCTGCCAGCCCCTGACAGAGCTTTCCTTGTTGCTCCTGCTGACACGGCTGCAGATGTGCCAACGTTTTATTTTGTCCTGTGACTTCCTTCCAGGATGTCTCTGTCAGCCTCCATTTCCTCCATGTCCTTTCTCTTCCCCTTTGTCCTGGCACCTTCCCCCACGCTCTCACCCTCCTGGAGCTGTAGTGGTGCATTGAAACCCAAGCTGCTGCTGCTGGCAGCGCTCCCCCTCAGCTGTTTGGCCCCAGCACAGTTCCTGATGCTAAATTATTGCTTGTTTGGAAGCTGATCCCTCCCGGAAGAGCCGAGTGAAGCAAGGCCAGCAGCAGCCAACACTCAGGAAATCCTGCCAGTGCCCAGGTGAGGAGAGATAGAGGAGTAGGAGGAGGATGCCCAAGACAAGGATGCTGCCTGCAGAAAGCGTGGCTGGGCCTGAGGTGATTTAAGCAGCACGTGAGCAAACTTTTACTCAAAACAGAGTAAGGGTCAAGCACACAAGCTCTCAAGTGTCTTCTCCATGAAAAATGGCTTGGACAGGCTGGAGAGCTGGGGATGTTCAACCTGGAGAAGAGAAGGCTCCAGGGAGACCTTAGAACCCCTTCCAGAGAGGCTTCAAGAAGGCTGGAGAGGGACTTGGGACAAGGGCCTGGAGCAGGACAGAACACAGGGAATAGATTCTCACTGCCACAGGGCAGTTCCTCCCTGTGAGGCTGGGGAGGCCCTGGCACAGGTTGCCCAGATCCCTGGAAGTGTCCAAGGCCAGGTTGGACAGGGCTTGGAGCACCCTGGGATAGTGGAAGGTATCCCTGCCCATGGCAGGGGGTGGGAGTGAGATGAGCTTTAAGGTCCCTTCCCACCAAAACCATTCTGGGATTCTATGAAATCCTGATGTGTCACCAGGAGAAGCACATTGCTTGGGAATTCAGTATAAATGAGCTGTATATCCTTATTTGCAAGGCCTCAGTCAGAATCCCAAATACGTGCTACGCACGTTTATGCATCCATCGTAACTGAAATCCCAACCATTTGTGGGACAAACTCTTTTTCACCTGAGGGTGATGCTGGAACTCTCCCAGCAGGAAGACCAGAAGTACCCAGGACAGAACAAAGCAGTTCTTCCAAAGGAAGTTTTGAAAAACAAGGAAAGCAAGGCTTTGGGCTCACCTGTGCCTCCGGAGGGCCTCCTTCATCTCTGATCAGGAGCAGGTAGCTTTGTCCATCAACCACTATCTCCTTCTTGAACCTCCCACCTGCCACACAAAGCAGCTCGTTACAGACAGCAAAGGTACAAAACACAAACCAGAAAAAGGCTTCGCTTGTGGAAAACAAAGGTCTGCTCAAATCAACCAACGACTGGAAGGTTACTGAAGTTTATATGCACACACATAGGAATTTCTTAAAGTTAAGGCATGTACTTGCCATATATATATATATATATTATATATATATATATATAAAGAATAAGGATATTGTGGGAAAAAGCCAGCAATTGCATTACAACCCACATCAGGTGGCCTTGGGTTGATACATACAGTTAAAACCCTGTATGTGTCACCTTTGTTTGAAACAATTGTGAGAGAAGTGTCTCTAAGAAAGGCAAAGCTGCACACAAACAACGTCGTGTCTCGTCACCAAAATCAGTTTCTTGTGTCATCCAGCATTTCCTCAAGGGAAGCCCAGTTCTCAGAGCACACGTGGGATGTTATGGGAATGAGAGCTCTACACTCACACAGCACAGTTAGGGGAAGATACTAGACACATGTTAGACAAAAAAGCTACAATGGTGCTACCTCTGGAGAGATGCGCTAAACCAGCAGAGAACCCTGCTGCTGACTTGGGATGAATCCCAGACCTGCTCTGGACACCTGGAGAGTGGAGAGGTAGCCTCCAGCCCCATGCTGTTCCTGATCCTGTACTTCCAGGGAATGCAGAACAAAGGGTGCCTGTGACCACCAAGGAGGCTCCAACCCCAGCAGCTGGAGCAGCTGCTCTGTCACCTCCTGTTCCCTGGCTCACAGGGACAGCCATCACCCCAGGGCAGGGTTGGGATTGCTTCCTTTGGGGCTAAAAGCGTATTTTGGGCACTCTGCTGCCTCTCGAAAATGACAAATCTCATTTAGGGCTTCTGGTGTGACAGAGCCTAAGCCAGGATTAGTGAGCTTGGCCTAAGCACTGGGGAGGCATTTCAGCTCCTCTCCTGGAGAAAACCCCCTCCTATCTCCCCACCTAAGCCCCAAAGCCCCCAAGGCCTCCAGGCTTAGCATCACCCACCCTCAGAGCTGAGCTTACCATGCTGAGATAAAATACGTCCATAACACACCCTAAACTTCTCTCTTCTTCCTATTTTTTAAAACTGGGATTAGTTCCAATGTGAACCCTATATCCCAGCTTCAAAACTTGTCATTCTACCAAAAACAGCTCTGCCTCACTCTCCAAACAAGCTCCCTAAGCAAGTCAGTCAGCACTCCCAGGCTACTGCTGATCCTCAAAACACAACAATCTGCACAAGAATTGCTGCCTTAGGGGAACCCCACACTGCCTTAGACCCACCATTCCCCCCCCAGCCCAACCACAACAGCAGCTTTCAAACCAAGACTACTCCACAGCTCAGCTCTGTGCAACATTTGAGCGTGTTTAAACACATTTTGTGTTTAATAAAAGATGTAAGAACGTGAGGTTTTGTTGGTTTGTGCTGGGGTTTTTTGTTTGGGGTGTTTTTTAACCTTTTTTTTTTATAAACTTATCCTATTAGCAGTATTGAACATGCAACAATTAAGACTATCACATTTCTGGTTGTTTAATGGCACAGAAGGAGCAGAAGAGCTACGTATGGATTTTCATTATCTCACTCACAAAGTGGATTTCAATCCTGCCTTCCCAGATCAAGTGGCAGATAAATATATATCATTACTGAACCTGAAAAGAACAATCCCAAGCAAGTGTAAAACTTGTAAAGGAAACCAGTCTCAGCTCTCAGGAACTGGATTTCTATTAATCAGGCCATTATTTCTATACGTTGTCGATTAATTGCACACGCTTCCCAATGAAGTGTTAACTAAGATGAATTACTTAATACAGAGCCCTCCAGAGAGGAGCTTTAAAGCTGTAAGTAACAATGGAAATACAGTATACGTGTGATCAGAGAGGGAAAGTTCTGCCTAATTGCCATTTCCTATTTCCTTTTTTTTTTTAAACACTGAAAGTTCCCCCAGGTAATTATAAAATGCCACACACCGAATGCATTTAGGAGCCAACTCATTATTCCCATGGTCAACAGGATGCCTTGCCAGTCTCACTGTACCTTCAAACCTTTGTGCTCAGAGGCACAAAGAAGGTACAGACAGGGTGGATTAAAAGGCTTATGTAGAGAACTGAAAAATAAAAAAATATTTGAGCGCACATACCCAGCTCACAAACGTGAGCCCTAAGAGATTTACTCTTCGTGATTTGACTGTTGAGAGCAGCTTGGAAAAGGGTACTAAATTTAATAAATACAGTGCAAGTTAGCCAGCAGCTCTTCTCCTACGTGAATCCACACTATATTATCACTTTGGGGACCTGCTTCTCACCTTCCCCAAAAACACTGGGCGTGGAGCTCAGAGCAATTATTGTTATTTCCAGTAATAAATTCAGATCCTGACATGCTGTCCCACTTCACCAAGGGCTGTCACCCTGCTGCAGCCAACAGGCACAGTCAGCTCAAATCTGTTCAAGTGGCTTCTTCACCCTTAAAAGCAGGATGTGCTCATTAGCTAGAATAGGCACATCCTCACAATCCTTGATTTTTGTTTGGATTTAAGTATTTCATGACAAATAGTTTGAATTTAACACCCCTCCAACCAAACTGTTTCAAAGAATGCCCTGCATTTCCAAGCTGTACTAAATATTTCAAAGCAAATCTGAAGGCTCAGAAATGGAACAGCAAACTCACGCTCATCCCTTGAGTAAGAATTATTTTATGCAAATCTCAGCTCACAGCAGGATTCATCCCTAATAACTTGTGCTTCTACACCATTAAGGAGCCCTTACCATGAGCACACCACAAAATTAGGTGCTGCACAGGACAGAGATTAAGAAAACCTACCTCAATATCAAGAATTTACACAAACAAAAGCATAAACAAAAAACCAAAAGCATTCTTCCTAAACAGTGAAGAATATAAAGACCAAGGCTGTACCCTGCAGGTATCTGTGGTTGTAGGATTAAGGCAAACAACAAACTGGCTCTGTCTTTGATTTAATGAGCCTTGATGAGACCCATGAGCAGTTTGGGCAAGGGCAGCGATTTTGGGGTGGTTCAGCTTGGACAGCACTGCGTTCATTATTTTTTAAAAAATACATCTACGAGTTTGTAAAGCACCACAGGCAAAGAGGAATTAGAGAGATCAGCCAGTTCAAATATTGGACTACAGCAACTCACGAGGAAGCCAAACACTCTCCCAGGGCTACAAAATACACCCTATTTTCCTAAGTATCTGCCTATGCGATGGAGGAATTGCTGTCTAAACCAATGGCACTGAGAACAAAGAAATGACCTTCATAATGTAAAGAACAAGCTCAAAACCCACAGCACCACTCCCAGGGGAGCTGGCTGGCTTTGCTCTGCTCCCATCAGGATTATGACACACGCAGCTTTTTAATGAGGGAGCTTCTCAGCTCCCAGATGTACCTGCCAGGGGAGGCCACGGGGAGGGGACGACTGCTGGCCAAAGGACGGGGCCCCACAGGCACCTCAAGGCAGTTATTCCCAGTGTTCCAGGGCTGGAACAGTACCCACTCACACACTTGTCAGATGAGCACAGAATTATTCCAGGTGACAAATACTGCTCCCCTGCCCAAACCCAGCCTGCACAGGGTGGGGCTCGTGAAGCAGCCCACAAACCACCCCAGCTCTCAGGTGCATCTGGCCACACTCCTGCTGCAGAATGCCCCACGTAAATACACAGCTTTGATCAACATAAAGCTAAATAAGTTCTGTGCATCAGCAATTTACAGCCCTGGCTGAAGACCCTGCACAAGTGGGAATGGGGGGGCCACCAGCAGTTTCCTGATCTCATTTCCATGCACGGCGCTCCATAGGTGAGCGCACGGAATCAGCAGCGGCGCAGCAATTAACCAGCAAAAATTGGTATGAATTTTAAACACTGCACACATTTGTAATCAGAGGTGCTCTCTGTTACAAAAGCTGGATATCACGTGGGGAATCCTGTGGATGAAAGCTTTAATCCAGGCTCTGACAGCCTGGCCACCCCCTCCTCTCGCCGAGAGCTGTTCCACCGCGTAATTGCTCACCGGAGCAGGCGCTGATTTTCCTGCTGTATCCCCAGGCTCCACTGCACTCACCAGGCTCTTTATTCAAGCAAATTGCCACGGGGATGAAGTTATTTAGCCATATGAGAAGGATAAATTCGGGGGGCTGGCCACACGACAAGCGCAGGCAGCAGCTGAACGTCTACTGTGGCAGGGCAAGACAGAAGGTAGGACTGAGGCAGCTCTAAAAGCCTGTATTTTACATTCCCAGTGACATGTGCATTTTGACAACAGCAGCCAGTTGTCTCACACATGCACGTTCTCTCTGGTTTTTTTTTCCCCTCAGAAGATAGAAACTAGTGCCAAGAACCTGGCTCCTCTTCAGGGAAACATGTTCAAAAATTCTCTCCGTTCAAACAGATGGCCAAATAGTGGTCTTCTGGTTTGCTACTCACGTTTTTTATTTAAATAAACTCATTTAAAATGTTGTTCACAGCATTTACACAAAAAAAAATTTAAAAAATAAAAAAAAGGAAAAGGTTCTTCCCCGCAGGGTGCTGGGCACTGACCAGGCTCCCCAGGGAATGGTCATGGCCTCAATCCTGCCAAAGTTCCAGGAGCGTTTGGACAATGCTCTCAGGGATGCACGGGGTTGGGTGTCTGTGTTGGATCAATGATCCTTCCAGCTCAGGATATTCCATGATTCTATGATTTTGGGTATTTCCTTAATACAACCACTGTGCTGAACAACAATTCAGAAACCGTGAGTGGCTGAGCTGGGTTGAGGATCAAAGACCAAGGAACCATCGCTGCCACACGAGACTGAAGCTGCAAAGGGAGCCCTGGACCACCTTCCCAACAGACTACCTGGGTAAAACAAACCCCAAAAGCCAACAAAAGCAGCCTAGACTGAGCTTTTCAACCCCCACCATCTGCTTCTCTCAACAGGTTTAGGATATAGTTCAGGAAATACGTGGAGGTCAGGAAATGCATGGAGTATCAAGCCATACCCAATTAAAGCAAGGTACCCCCACAGGCACCATATATAAATGCAACATTGCATCATATAGTGTGATCTCTACCTAAAAACTGGCAAGGAAGCAGTAATAGATGATCTTGCAACTCCATGGAAAGAGGGCTCACTGCTGGAATTTTAGTAGCAGCTGCAATGACATTTAACAACTTAATTCTGAGATGCATTCACTGATGTATTTGCAATTTCTCTCCAGAAGGGCAGGTGTAATGGGTTCCCAAAACCTGGCAGTGATTTTAAGGGAGATAAATGGCACTTTAAGTTTTAAAGTGTTCAGAAAAAAGCTTACACTTCAAAGGTATATAAAAATTACCTCAAGTTGCATAGAATCTCCAGGGCTGGATGGGATAGTGGGAAGAAACTATGAGGGTGGGCAGGCCCTGGCACAGGGTGCCCAGGGAAGCTGTGGTTGCCCCTGGATCCCTGGAAGTGCCAAGGCCAGGCTGGGCAGCGCTTGGAGCAGCCTGGGATAGTGGAAGGTGTCCCTGCCCATGGCAGGGGTGGCACTGGATGAGCTTTAAGGTCCCTCCCAAGCCCAAGGCTGAGCTAGATCCAGTGTTTTATCTCAAGCAGAAGGAGAGGAAGGTGATTGATTAACCACCAAGATAAATGGGAACAAACCAGAGCCAGCCTCTGAGCAATTAAGTTTCCCTCATTACCCAGAGACAGGGCTCAGGAGCAGAGCAGTGCATGTTCTACTTTCACTGCAAAGCTCCTGACAGCCAGTGCAGACTGTGCTAAGCCAATTAGAGAGGGCCAGCCTTAAAAAAAAATCACTGTAATGTGAGTGCAGATGTAGAGGTAAAGCACACTCTGTCCCCATCAAATGACTCATCTGAAAGAAGCAGCACGATACTAATCCAAGTTTCTGCAGCAGTTTCAACTCTCCTGCACCCAGTTTATTAATAACCTAGAAGATGGAAGTAACAGGCTATTTAGTTTCTAGATAATGAAGCAGGAGGGACTGCAATTATGGTAGAAAATTGGATTGTACTTCAACACGACCGTAATGAGTTCGAGAAATAAAGGGGAAAAATAAAAGCAGAATCATGGGGACAAAAGTAGGGACAAACCAGCTGTGGAGAGATGGGGCAGGATGGCAAAAACCTCTGGCACAAGAGAGAAAAGCAACTGGGAATTCCTGCAGAGTGCAGAGAAGGGGACAGCTTGTGCTAGGGCCATGCCACCACGCCAGCCTCAGCCTGTGTTGATCTGGATAGGGCATCCCATGGCAGGCAAGGATCAAAATCTGCCTGCAAAATACCCAGTCAGAAAAATAAACATGGGAACCATGGTTATTTAGGAGAACAGACTAGGAAGGGAGAAGAGGTGTGACTTCTTACTAAGAAATAAAGTGCTGATCCCATTTTAGGGCAAGGGAAATACTTTTCCCATCTTTCCAGTTATTAATTATTATGGTCTCAGGTAAACAAGCAAGGATATTAAGTGGGAGCAGACATACAAAGTGCTACACCCCAATTCCAGGGATAAACCTTGGGTTCAGACACCCCTCAGTCCAACATGAAGTAGGAACACATCTTTATCAGACACCCACTGCACATCAGTACACAAAAAAATGTGGCACAAGTAAAAGCTGAACATGCTGTACGTTCTCCTAGCTCAGAAGCATTTCTGACAGACTAAAGGGGAGGAAAAACAACCCCCAGGAATCTGTGGGGAACCCCCTCCTCTGACACTCACCCAGAGCCCTCACACCCACCCAACCACCTCAATATCAGGAGCCTCTTGCAGCCACAAGCTGACAAGGACCTACAATTCAATCACTGCTCCAATTTCTACTAACGGCTCATTTTTCATCTCTTCTTTTATTTTTTAATTTCCTTCTCTTGGTTTATTTTACTGACAGCAGGTGCAGAGAGTTGCTTACACCTCACACCCACTAATTGTATATACACAAGTCTAATTTTAAAAGCTTATTTTTATCAAAGCAGTCAGAGACAATAAAACCCAGCAAGTCAGCTCCTTCAGGCAGGATGTGATACCACTTTAGCACACTCCTACCTTTTTCCACCACCAGCCTTTTCCAGCTTTAAATGTTTATAGCCCAAAACACCACTTTCCAAACAAAGTTCCTTACAAAGTCAGCCCCATGATTTAAAATACCATCTTTATTTTTTTTGCTGCAGCTCCTTCTAAGTTGGCTTCTCAGGCATTTCATCTTCCAGACAAACCCATCCCAGCTTTCAATCTAACACGAAATTCATCTGCTCAAAATTTCTGCTTGACCTCACAAGCTCCCAACATAACTGCAAAATCTTACCGTGCACTAACAAACCCTAAACAGGTCACAAAGATAAGCCCAATAATTACCTCCTATAAGCACTGATGCACAGATCTCAGGCCATTTCTTACCCCTCTTGCCTTTTCAAAGATCTCTTTGCTTTTTATACCTAGCCAGCTTCTCTAAAGCCTGTCCTTTCATTGCAGTTTGACATCACAAATAGGAACCCTTAAGTTAAAACTGGACTTAGCAATGATTACCATGACCTGCCCTCCCTGAAGTGGGTACAAACACCTGGTGACAGCCTGCTGTGGCAGCAAATCGAGGGGTCTGTTGAGAATTCAAAATACTGTGAATAAAATGCTGTCTGATACAACTTCCCAAAACAACAACAGATTCAAGTAGAAGGGGAAAAAAAAAGCTCACAATAAGAAATCAAATACCAGCTGAACAAGGAACACATTCAAAGAAAAAGATTAAAATCTGGCTTTGAGATCAAGAGTGAAACAGTGGGCTGTGAATTAGAAATACATGCGCAAGTAGTATTTGAAAAATAAAGCAAAAGGCAGGTCCAGCAGAAGCCACTCCAAACTGGCTTCAAAAGCAGCAGCAAGCAGGGAGCACTGGAGACTTAAAACCATGGAATCCCAGAACTGTTTGGGCTGGAAAAACCCTCTTACATCACCAAGTCTGACCCCTAACCCAGCACTGCCAGGGCCACCACTAACCCCTGCCACATCCACATGGTTTGTTTTTTTTAACACTTCCAGGGACAGTGATTCCACCACTGCCCTGATCAGCCTGTTCCAATGCTTCACAATCCCTTTTGGTGAAAAACCTTTCTTTAATATCCAGCCTAAACCTCCCCTGGGAATAACTTGAGGCCATTTCCTCTTGTAGCACCACTCTCTACTTGGGAGAAGTCACTTTTATTCCTGTTAAGAGCCTAAAGTCGTAACAGAAGTTATCAATCTGCTTTACAGTTTTTCCCAGAGACACAACCTTCAGAGGAGCCCATTAGGAGAAGGACACAAATGACATTATTTCCCAAAAATCACACAAATGACATTATTTCCCAAAAATCTCTGGGCATTCAAGGTGCAAGGTGTTAACACCTTAAAGACCCTCGAGGCACACATCCTAAAAGGGAAGCCCTTTCTGGCAATCTGCTTCCTCAGCAGCTCCTAAAGAGCAAATACTTGAGTTTTTCCTTTAATTAACAGAGCTCCTTATTTGTGTGACACTTTAAACAGTCCCCAGCCCCAGCTGGAACAGAGAGCTTTTCAAAGGGCTCTCTAACCCACACAGGCAGTCCCGGGAGGGCGAGGAGAGGGAAGGGCTCCAGAGGGGAGAGGGCAGAATGCATAAACACCCTCTTTTATGCTGAGCCTGAAAGGCTCCAAAAGCCCAAGAGAACCCACTGCAGCAGCACTTTAAAAGGATCAAAAAAGAGACAAGTGTTGTTTTATATCTGGGTGTCAGCGTGAAATGCCAAATAAAAATAATCAGTCGGTACAATTATAGCAAAAAGACAGACAAAGAACTGAAAAGAGGTAATTTTGAAACACATGTCTCAAGTCATCACTGTCTTCTGAACACGAGACAGCATCTGTCTGTGGGTTTACAGGCCAAAAAAAACCTTCATCTGCCCCAAAGTGCTGAGGGGGCTTGTGAAAACTGCACCAAGGATTTGAAACCAACATAGAAAATTTCTGCTTCCTCAGGTTTTGCAGTCCAAGAACCACAAAATGCGACTTTAAGGTTAACGTGGCTTGTTTGAACTCATGTTGGGATTCTTGCAAAGCCTCCCTGTGTAAATTTTTACATGTATGGTGGTGATTTTCTGGAATTCCAAAAAACCCTGGAAAAGGCATGAATGTTTCCAAGGAAAGCACCCAAGTACATCCTCACAGGACACATCTCTCTGCTCTTCATTTACATTTCAGCCAGCTGCTCACCGAGAACAGAGCATGCAGATTAGTCTGGGACACATCCTCCCTTTATTCATCAAAGATCAAATCTGGGTGTTTAGTAAATATGGCCTTCCTACGAATTTGAAAAATATTAACTAGATAAAAATAGCAAGTGGCTCCTGTAAAGAGATTGGCAGCCTCAGGAACCTGATTGTTCACAGCAGGCAGAACTGCATGAAGCATGTGGAGAAGGGGACAGGAATCTCAGTGCTGCCGAGGGGAAAAACTGTCCAGTTCTGTGCAGCTCCCACCTTCAACCCAAAACACAAACTGTGACCCCCCCTGCCAGTGTGAAATCTCCCAGCACAACCAGATGAGAGCAAAGAAAGATCCCAGAGTGGTTTGGGCTCAAACGGCCTTTAAAGCCCATCCCATTCCACCCCTGCCATGGGCAGGGACACCTGCCACCATCCCAGGTCACTCCAAGCCTGGCCTTGAACACTTCCAGGCATGGGAAGTCTTTTTTTATCCCTTTGCTTTTTTTTTTCCCCAGGTGAACCAGGTCCACACTCTTGGATTCAGCCCAGGATCAGACCTGAATGAAGACACCTGGAAGGTCATCCCAGTTAATAGATTATGCCTGAACTTTCTGCATACATATTGTGTAAGGGTCTGTGACCAGGAGAAAATCTCTTAAGAGGATGTGAACAAAAGAAGCTGAAATTTTAAAGCACTCTTCCTCAATCCTCCTTGCATAATTACTCTTTGCTGAGGAAGCATCAGACAGAAATAGTTACTCAAGATAAAATGAAAAACATGGACACCCATCCCTCAAGATGTAATTTCTACACAGAATCAGAATCCTTTAGGTTTGAAAAGGCTTGAAGATCATCAATGCATGTTTTTGTTACAGGCTGGCAACCTATTTTCATGATACTTTCATGACATGCTTCAAAGGGAAGGCTGACACTTCATTTAGTATTTTAATATTAAATATGACCATTCCTGCTGTTTTATGACCATTCCTGCCATTCAAGTCATACACTGCTCACTGTGGTACTGAAAAAAGTTATGTGGTGAAGGCTGCAGTAGTATAAAAATATTTTTAGGTCAAATTTGGAAAGAGAGTAAATGATCACAGCTTTCTGAAAAACACATTAAAGGCTTTATTCTGTACCTTTTACTGGGGGAAAATGTCATTTTTATTATAAGTTCCTCCACAAAGAGAGATGAAACCTCCACTGACTGCAACAGCTACTTGCTGCCTCAAGTTGAGATGGTAGATGGCTTTTATGCATTTTAAAACACTAAAAATAAGTACTCCACATGAAATGAATAAATAACTCTTAAATATATCCCAAAGTACGTAGAGAAAAAACCTTTTTTGTCATCCCAGCAGAGACACCCTGGACCACAGCTTGTCTTTTTTTGTTTTGTTTTATTAGACTCACTGGAAAACAAAGTACTGAAATAAAAATATTCACAGACATGCCAGAGACGTGGAAAAGCCTTTAAGACATGTTTCACACCTCCATGGCTTTTTGGAAACAAAACCCAAACAAGTAACAGAGTTCTCCTGACACTCACTACTCCTGTAAACTTCAGTTCACCTTGGCCTGCAAAGAATTCAGTCTCAAATTCCACATACACCACACATTTCACTTTGCTCCTACAGGCAGAATTAAATTTTAGATGGGGGGAAATAAAGCCACAGCATTCCCCACACCTTACTTGTTGTTTCAGCAGGTAAAGCACCCAGCAGTGGTAGTTTTTCTTCCAGTTGCTCAGAAGGTCCCAAGAAGATCACAAATCCCTAGGATTCCTTATTTCCCATCATTTCCTTCTGGTGTCATTACAGAAAAAAATTGAAAATCCCAGACTACTGAAATTCCCCACTTACAACAGGGTAACACATTGCTGCTTTTCTTACTTCTGATTTAAAATGTGTCACTCAGCAGCACAGCTGAGTGTATGTTAAATATGCAAAAGAAGAGTCTCAAGGCCTTTTTTCTTCCTAATAAAAACCTACTCTTTGAGAAAATGAAGGTTTGCAAGCTGCAAACACATGAGGGACTGAAAAGTTCTGAACAGAAATAAAAACTGGGGCAGGCAGTGAGTGAAAACTCCACTGTGAAGTGTAGGATTCCTCCTCGTGGTGGGGAGGTGGTGATGGGCAGCAAGAGAAATCTCTCATTTAGAGAGCTGAAGGAAACTTGAAACCATCTCTACATAGTTGAAATTCATTTACTGGAATGCTGAAGCCTTCAAGGCCTCCAGGAGATGTGGCATTTGTCTGATGCAGGGCAGGTTTCATGGTAATTGTAGCAATTTAGAAGGCAAAGGGGAGCAGAAATAGCAGTCCCTGGCCCTAATCACCACTTTCACGTGAAGCAAATATCCATCACTTCACCCATTAGGCACTGATTTTATGATGCCTGATAAATTTAGCTGTTAGGAAGCCATTCCAAGCCAGTAAACTTGGGTTTTTCTTAACTGATCAAGCAGCTGACACTTTAACATCCGATTCACATCCTCTTCTTTATCCAGTTTAACAATCTGGCACATTTACAGTCCCTCAGAAAAGGAAGAGGGAAGGATCCACAAGGGTCTCCAGCATGAAGGATTACACTTTCTTTTCTAGGGACTTGTTTGAAGGACCTAAAAGTGCTCAAGGCCAGGTTGGACAGGCCTTGGAGCAATGTGGGATAGTGGAAAGTGTCCCTGCCCATGGCAGGGGGTGGAACAGGGTGAGCTTTAAATGCCCTAAATGCCCTCCTAACCCAAACCACTCTGTGGTGCTGTGATTCTCTGACAGAGAAGTAAAACACTACCAAATCACCACTACAGATGTTTACTGAGGGTAATTTATATGGGTTGAATTTCCCTTAATGCTGACTTGATTGGAAACCTTGACCTTATCCCTCACAAGGCGAATCAGAGCTCTTAATTATTCCAGTTTTCCTCCTGTTAATGAAATGCAACAATGTCATTAGTGAGGCTTGTCAGCCACACTTATGTGCAGAGAAATGACTTGACACTGCTTTTGTCATCTAATCCTTTCAGGAAAAACAGTCACAACGTCACTCAAGCACTGTAAATAAAAAATCCTTCAAGACAAAGAGGACAGATGGCAACACTCCCAAGGAATATCACCTAAAATATTCATCCTTTAGGAGGAGAGGAGGGTTAGCCCTGTCAACAGTCAGTAGATTTGAATCTTCCAAGGGAAAAAAAAACCAAAAACAAATAACCTCTGTTCATGAAGTGAGGGAAGAGATGTGTCAAGATAGTGATTTTTGCTGGAGATTTGCTGCACTCAGTGACACTACATCCTCTATCAGCATTTCTCACTATCAGCACCCAGAAGCATGATCCACACACACTTCTGTGCAGAGGCTCAATTGCTATCATCAATTATTATTGTCTAGCTACAGTTCTAGCCACAAACCAGCAAAAACATTTAGGGCAAACTTACAGCCTGCAAGACCTCAGTGTTGGTGCAATTCCACAGGAAAGGCCTTGTCCATCCCTCCCTTCCCCTCTCCTCCCATTTTAACTGCAACTCCAGGCTGTTAAAATGTCAACTACCAAACTAGACCAGCTTCCTGTGGTAAGAGTTAATTAGAAACAAATGTTATCAGAGATGCATGAAACTACAAACTACTGCTGAAGAGACAACTACAGCAAAAGACAAAAACAGTGAGATGTACTAAAGACTTGAAATCAAAAGGAAACAACTCAAAATGATACACAAAACAAGGGGGAAAAAACGCTCTAGTACAGAAACCACCATCTGTCCCTTCAAAACGAGAGCTGCCATGAAGACAATGTATAGTTACCTGCATCCATATCTGCAAAGAAGGGAACAGCCAGTAAGGAAAAGAAGGAACCAGAAATTCAGTGTCTCAGAGTTGGATTTAAAAGTTCATAAGGAGAACAGATAAAGAAAAATAATCAAAAAAGTATTTACTGTAAGATAAACCTTGATACGGTACTGTGATTTTTTGATTTCAAGCTATAAACTTGGATTAATGTTAAACACTACAGCATACAAATTAACTTTCTATGCCATAAGAACATTAAAAAAATACCAAATATTTAATATATTAAACAATAAGAAAGTTACACCTTTAAGTTTAGGCCGGTGAAGAATTTTTATTCTCCTAACATCCTATTTGTAAGAAATCCATGACTATAGACAGTAATTGTGGCTTCCAACAGCCCTGGGGAAAGCAGCAGCACTACTGAGAGCAGTCAACTCTTCTCCATCAGGACTAATTCCCATATGGACACACACCGGGGGCCAAAGTATTTAAAGGATGCTAAGCAGTTATGGAAAATCTACAATTATACTCATTGTACATACTTAGCTCAGTCTGGAGAACGTTAAAGCAAAAATCTCCATGAATTTTGAAGTAGCACATGGGATTTTTTTGCTAATTCACTTCTGCATGATCAAAAATGAATAAGGATGTAGTTTGTGGGGGGAAAAGAGGAGTGGGATTTGTGCATGCACGTACCTTCAGGTGACTCCTCCTGGACATAGGTGCCCGTCAGGTACCGGTGCACCAGCGCAGACTTCCCACTCGCCAGGTTACCCACGATCCCCTGGAAGCAAAAATAAAAAGAAGAAGGAACAAAAAACTCCAACTGCAATTGATCCCTGTAAAAAGCAGCGCCTTCAAGCAAAATCTGCACACACAAGTAAGCCCCAAACAACAGACACAGTGCAAACTATGCCAAGAGATAAAAATAAACGGCAGACTGGTTTGGGGTGGGAAGGACCTTGGAGATCATCTTGTTCCACCACCTTCCACGAGCCCAGGGTGCTCCAAGCCCTGTCCAACCTGGCCTTGGACACTTCCAGGGATGGGGCAGCCTGTGCCAGGGCCTCTCCACCCTCACAGGGAAGTATTTCAGCCCAACCCCACAGGAGTTTTCTTCCTGGAGGTGCTCAAATGCCAAAGAGCTTGAGGAGCTCTGGGGTTTGTGGCTTTAAAGGGGCGCACAGAGCTGAGGACATGGTGCTCCCTTCTTGGGGGAGAGAGGTGATGGAAACTTCTTTCCCGCTCTGGAACAGGCCCAGCCTGCTCTGTTCTCTCCTGTTTACTTGACCCTCACCAGAGGTTTGGGACAGAAGGTCCCTGGAGAGGAGATGAACTCTGCTGATCTGCCCAGGATTGCCAAAGGGCCGAGGCAGCAGCAATGAGCTGCACGTCACTGCACGCTGTGCGCCCCATCTTCGTGGCCCTGACTGGCAGGACACCACCCTCCTTATCACACATGGCTTGATAGCACCCAGCCATGTGTGCTAACACCCCAAATTCCTCCCTGCCTTGGGCTGATCCCACAGCGTGGGCAGCAGGGGAGGGAGGGATTCTGGGATGAGTCACAGGAAGAAAATGACATCTCTAACACGTGTCCCTTGCCCCCAGAACATGAAGCAACCTCTCAAATTAATGACTTTTCCCTCCATTATATGCCTGTGAACTGCAGTACATTTGTCTACTCCCACTCACACCACAAAACCATTGAGACCTGAGGGAACCCTGTGAGTAACCAGCTTGGCCTTGGCACCTCTTCTTGTCACCAAAGTGACACCATCTCCCCTTCCACACAGAGCTTCCCAATGAGAAGTTCCTGCCACTTTTTTTTGCCTACAACAATGTACACAATCCCCCCCGTTCAAGATTCACAGCCACTGAAAAGTAGTTAATTTAGTGTGTGAAACCTGAACTGTATTTTTAATTGTCTACACATTTGGCCAAGACACAGTTTTCCAGTGCAACCTTCACTTACAAGTGATTAGCCTTGTGTGGATGGAAATTAATGTTATTTTCTATTACACTCATGCCAAAACTGTAACTGCCAGGGACAAGAGAAAAGCATCAACTTGGCAGTCCAGTCAGAGGCAACATCCCATGGCTGGGATGTCTTACTCTATCCAGAGACCCCAAATATTTGAAATACATCAAATGATACAAGAACACAATTTTATATTTTAACTTTTTTTAATATCCCAAAGGTCATACCAGGTTACACCATCTGACAGCACTTCAGGTTCTCTGACACATTCCTACTAAGTAGAAACTATAAATTCTACACTGGAAAAAAAAATCTGACTTCTAATACAGTTTCTCTCTTCATCACTATGAATATTTGCTTTAAGGCTGATCCCCCACAGTATGACAAAAATGCCAGCCTGTTTTCACAGCAGGCATATTCCTCTCTCCCCTGTTTTATACACAAACAACCCGAGTCATCTCCATTTATTTAAGGATATGTCTGAAATGCACCAAGTTATGACAAGCATTAGGGAATAAAAAATACCACCCTAACCCAGTTCAGGGAGGAGAAAATTCAGCTACAACTCACTGCTCTTTTCAGTTATGACTTGTGCAACACTGAATCATTTATTTCCATGTGCCAGACATGCTGTAAAACAAACCCAAGCCACTTTGCCCACTCCTCCTAAAGCCTGTTGGGAAAAATCATAAACTGTATTGATGGTACTTGGCATTTTAAATCTGTACAGGAGAGAAGCCTGACTGCACTTTGCATATTTTTTTGCAAGAAACTCGGTGGTTTTATCCAGAAATATCTCATGTTTATTCTGCATAACACATCCTTATTTAATATTTGAATAAACAGGACCCAGGAACACCAAAGGTGGTGGTCTCACCATGCTCTTGACCACAATAAAAGCACCAAAATCCAGAAGTAAAACTCAAGTATTGGATTAGCAGGAACCAGTTATAGAATCCCAGACTGGTTTGGGTTGGAAGGGACCTCAAAGTTCATCCTATTCATCCCCCTGTCATGGGCAGGGACACCTTCCACTATCCCAGGTTGCTCCAAGCCCCCTCCAAAGCAGCCTTGAATATCCTTCTGAGCACTGGAAAGAAACCAAGCCTCGTGTTGCTAAAGAAAGGAGGCAAAGACTGGTGTTCTTTCCTCAAAGGCATGCTGAAAAATACCTCCTTCCTTTATTGCAGCCCTGGGGGCTTTCTCTGCTCTCCCAGAGCCAGTTTCTGTTCCCTTTAAAATTCTGCAGAGCCCAAAGGGTACAACAACAGCCACTCTACAAATAAGTACCAACCAACCACCTCAATTTAAGGACCTCCCAGCCCCTACAGGAGGACAACCTCTCCCTTTAACATGGCCCTTAAGTTCCTCAGCCCTGAGGAGCACCCAGGATGAGGCTGAAGTACGGGAATGACAGAGAGGTGACTCAGGGCCCTGACCCCTCCCCAAGGGCAGATGTGCAGGAAAGGCAGAGCAGATTTCAGCTGGGCTTCCTAATTTACCCTTCCTGTTGGAGCACAAGTTCACAGGCACAGCTGGTGCTGCTGGCTTCCATCATTTGCAGTGCTATAATCGAATTATTATTTTTGTAACAGCAGAAGTTCTGCTTTTACCCTTGGACAGCCATCTCGTGGCACGCTGACCACCGCAAATCAATTCTCTGCAGCAGCCACGCAGCCGAAATCTCTTTTCCCACCCCTGCTTCAGAAAACACGGGGGCAAGACACCCAAGGTGAGCACCCACATGATGCAGCCAGGCTATCACAAGAGAAAAATGCACCCTGAGACCATCACCTGGTGCTCAGTAATCGTCTGTGCTCTGAATTACAGCACAGAGTACCTGCAGCTCTGCTCTCACCTGCAGGTGCCAGTTTTCTTGGTGGGTGCTGTGAATTAGCAGGGCTCAGAGAAGGGGAAGGGATGTGCAAGGAAACCCAGGATAAGCCAGCTAACAGTGCTGGACTCCTGTCCAACCAACACTTCCCAGTCCTGAAGTCCTGGTTTTCCATTGTGTGAGGTATTTGGGGTCTCCCAAATGACACCTTCCTGTGTCAGGGAACTACATCCACTGATTGCCAGATTTTGCTGGTACTCACCTTGAGTACTGCTAAAATCAAAACAGCCACAAAACTGTAGTTGTGAGGATGCTGCTCCCATTAAAGTGCCTCTCTAAGTGAATTTATACTGCTAAGTGTGGCCTTGCAGATTATCTCACCTCCATTATAAACTCAGATTTGGGAAAGGTTTAAATTCTTTAAAGAGAGGGAGAAGAGACATTTGGTCCTTTAAGAAATCATGGAAACTTATTATGGGGAGATAAAATGAGCTTTACATGTCAGCTGCTAACTTCCACTGCCCTCCTAAGACTTCCCTGCTGAGAAGATCCCCCTTGGAAGCTGGTTCATGGAGCAGAACAAATTCAAACAGCAATAAAATACTAAGAGATCTTTGAAGTATGATTAAAATAAATATCGAATATACATAATCCTCATAAAGATAGCCTCAGCCCTGGAAGTGCTCAGGGTCAGGCTGGAGGGGGCTTGGAGCAACCTGGGATAGTGGAAGGTATCTGTGCCCATGGCAGGGGGGTGGAATGAGATGAGCTTTGAGGTCCCTCCCACTCTTAAACCCTTCTGTGAGTCTATCATAAATATGTAGAGGAAAAATTCTTTACTTATTAAAACTGCTTTCTACATTTTTTCCCAACAGTAGCTGGAATGGAGCATGGAAGAGCCCCACTTGTGTGTGACATTTCCAGGATGTGTTCCAAGAACAGGAGCAAACATGAACTCACCACTTTCAGCTCCGGCACAGATCGGCTCAGTGTCCATTCCTGGCTGTTTACAAAGGCATCTGTGGAAGAGGAAAACATTCCCAACATCAGGATAATGACATTTCATGCTCTGCTGCACACAATTTCATGCCACGGCTTTGGGAACGTGAGACCAAAGGTCACGCCTGATTCTTGGGAGGCTGACAGTCCAACATGACAAAAACCAGGGGCTTGGGGAAATGATATAAAAAATTCCAGAAATTGCCATTCTGCACGGATCTGCTCTCAGCAGCAAGTGCTCCCACATCATCACAAAGCTCAGACTAACTCCAGGCCCCTGGAGCTGTGCAAAGGCTCTCCCAGTGTGTACCTGGTTAAACCATTTCCCATCCTCCACAACACACTCCTTCCCTACAGGAAAAGCCTTGCATTTGTCACATTACATGTCACCCACTGCAGCTGCCAGCCACCATCTGCAGTAACTTCTACACCCAGGTAAATAAGAAAATTTGCTGTTTCTGAAACATGTTATTTTCTACTGCACATCACACTTAATGTCAGCAACTGCAGCAACCAGAGTCAGTGGGAACATGCCTGCTCCGGTAGGGGAAAATCTCTTTATTTCTCAAACACACCATTTGTTCAGTAGCATAATCTAGGCAGAAGTAAACCACCGAGCCATTTACCACAAAATTAATTAAAAACTACTTGGGGCAAGGGTTGATTTCTTGAAGAAAGTCAAATTTATCACAGAAATTAAGTTCTTTGGGCTGCACCTGGCTCCTGCCTCACGGAATTCCACACCAGAGAACAGAAATAAGGTTCTATTTTTCTGTATTTAAAGACTTTCACAATTTTGTTTCTTCCATAAGAGTCTGGTCAGCTGTGAGCAAACAGACAGTGATGCTTCTGTTACAAACTCAGTATGGATCCTGCTTTAACCCCTCCAGAACCATGCAGAGCAGCTGAATGTCTGTGCTGTTCAGGATGCTCCTACTGAGCAGACCAGCTCCAATTCCATGGAAGTGGAGCAGCACCGAGATTCCCAGTGCTCCAATCAGCTCCTGATGCCACAGGAAATAACAGGTGGAAGGTTACACCTGACCATGTGGTTTTTAAGCAAGGCACTTAGGGTCCTGCAAGCCATTGCTTCCTCTCCCATTCACCCATCAGCAGGAAGAGAAGGCTTCTCCATTTGATTTTTTGATCTGGAGAGTAAAGAAATTGGCAGCAATTTCCTACTCCAGATGTGACCCTCACTGACTTCAGAAACCATCCAAGTTTTCCCAGCATCCGCCTAAAAATAATCACAAAGCAAACTTGTATTTTCCAGTGCATCTCTATTAAATACATTGCTTTTGCCTCAATAGCCCAAAAAAAGACCTATTAGCCAGGAATTAGGAAACCTTCTCCAGTTTTATGTAATACATTTCTTTGTATTTCAGCTGTGAATAAATCCTGTGTGTATCCATATGAAAAGATGTGGAAAATAATCAGTATTTTGGTACAGGTATGAGCTACTTCCCACACAGTCACTGGCAGGAGAAGGAAAACCAAAGGCTCAGAGTGAAATGCTCTGAAGACCTGAGTTAACCTTTGGCATTCCAGGTGCAAGAGAAGACACTGTGGTCATGCAGGTCCTGTTCCATGACCTGAAGTCCCACTGGACCAAAACCCCCAGGAAGACCTTTCTGTACCACACCAGGTGACAGTAACTTGAGATGGAGACAAAACAAGCAGCAGTTTCCATTTGGGAACACTGCATGCAAGACCTGCTCATGATTAAGGCATTCCAAAGGGACCACAGCTTGGTCTAGGATGTTTTCCCATCTTCCTGTGGGAAGGAATGTTTTCCCAGACAGGGAGCAATGGAATGGGGAGCTTTGGTATTGGGAAAAATTACACTGCCCTAACAGGAAACTATCAACTCTCCTGGTTTGCTTTGAGCTGCTGTGGATTTGGGAAGGAGAGCATCCAATGAGATGAGGAGGTCTCAGCTCATCTCCAGACTCTCAGGAGTCAAGGAAAACCATCAGTCTCAGGCAGGTGCTATCCCTGACTCGTGGAGGTTTAGGTGTGTGAAACCAACTGGGAGAGCTCCCTATTAATGTCAACAAGTTTCCATGAAAGAGAACCACTGGATTTTATCACCATGGAAGATGAAAAAAAGATGAGTGAGCAAACCACTGCTGCTGACTTGGAGAACAGCAAAAAAACATCTGCCAAGCCAAAGGGTAACAAGAACATCTCAAATCCTGTCGCTTTTCTCTATAATAAAAACCTTAAAATATTATTTTGGAAGACCTGTGCTTTCCAAAAGGACAAATCAGGGAGGCAATGAAAGCTAAAATTCCAAAAAGCACAGAGGGCAAAAGACAAAGCAGGAGGTGGGCAGCTGCAGAAAGGAAGGATGACCCAAGCCCAAGGATGTGGATTTATTCCTCCTGCTTGGTCCTTCCTTCACCAAAAGGCACCAAAACCCCACACCAGGACCTTCCAAAACTGGATCAAGTCTCAAGGACCCTCAATATGGGCAATAGATGCATTTTAATCCTGACTAGCAATAGAAGAAATAAAATAAAATTCACTTGACAACATGCTAGACTTCTTGACAAAGCCACTTCCCATATTTTTGCTAAAGCCCTTGGTTCCTGCCCCACACAGGTTTTGAGTGTCCAAATACTCGAGAACGGTTGAAATTCCATTTTACTGCCAAAAGATGCCTGTTAAAAAAAAAAAAACAAACACATAAACCCAAACACCTTGACCTCAACCCAACTAATTTAAACTAAAATCTCCCACTTCTATTATCCTCAACTTGCAATTAATTTACAGAAGGTCTTCCAGTGCCCTTTAAAAAAAATAAAACCAGCTCATTTCTATTAGGAGATCCATGAGATTCCTTTACACTGGCATGTTTACAAGGAGTTACCACAGCTAAACACACAACATGGCATGAAACAGCACCTGGTCTCTTCAGCAGTGTGAGGTTTGTGTGCCAGCATTGGGATGGACACGGAAGCACCCTCTACCCAATTCACTTTCTAGGAATATCTCAGGAAAGACTGATCTATTCCAAGATCCACAGAAGTTAAGGTGAAAAGGTCAAATACTCACATACAGAACATGACAAAGAGGTGTGAGGATCATTTTCCTCAACAAAGAAAATTAAGTTATAGCTGCAGCATGAAACGCTGGATCCATCAAACTGGAGCACGCAGAGCCCAAATTGTGCAGCCCACAAAAATCCAAAAATCCTCTGCTGAAGCTGCAACCCCCCACCACCACATGTTGATTTAAACATATTGGAAGAGATTTGCATAATAAATAGAACCACATGTATGAAGTTGTTCAGCTGGGGTCTTGTTTGCATTACTGCCCAGCTCTGGAATTCCAGTGAACTCAACCTTCACGTCCCACTACAGGCTCCACACATGCAAGAAATTACTTTTGTCAATAATTAATCACAGTTGCATGTGCTGCTCCTTTCATTTCTGCATCACTGATCAAAAGCTTCAAATATTCATGGTGTCACTCGTGTCTTTTCAAAACGTGCACCCAGAGCGTTTAAGCTGCATTTCCTTCACAAAGCTTACTTTGCCACAACAGAAGTCTTCATTCTTTTCTCCCAAGTCTTCTGCTTTTATTTCTACCCCTACCCTAAAGCATGAACTCCAAGAGGATCCGTGGCTGTTTTACATCAGTTCAGTAACTCAGCCCCACCTAGAGGAACCTCCTTAATTCCAGTATTAAGAATGAGATGTAGATGTTGGTTCCACCACAGGAATCCCAGGATGGTTTGGGTTGGAAGCAACCTTAAAGCTCATCCATTCCACCATGGCCTGGGACACCCTCCACTATCCCAGGTTGCTCCAAGCCCTGTCCAAACTGGCTCTGGACACTTCCAGGGATGGGGCACCACCTGCTGAGGTGAAATCCTGGGGTTTGGTGGCCACTCTTGCCCAGGTCCATGCACTCCATGGCACAGGACAGCAGCTGCTTCCAAGGTCTGACTGTTCCAACACTGCGTATTTAAAAGCCTCGTTTAGAATTTTCCAACAGAAAAATCTACTTCTTCAAATCCAGGAATGACCACTAAAATCTAAATAAATATTAGCAAAGTAACATTAATGAGAGAACACAGGGTCAAGGTCAATCCCAGCATCCACGATTCAGAAGAGGGGAGGGAAGCCATGAAAAGCAGAAATGTTTCCCAGCCATTACAGCAATAACCACAGCAAGGGCCTGGCTGTTCAGAGTTCAGCAGTCTGGCTCATCCCATCCTTGAGTTTTTACACTGGAGACCCTGTCCTAAATTAACTCCATTTACTGCCATAGGCAGCAGCAGCAAGGCAGCTAATGGGACCTCTGAGAAAATGGTTCTAACTGGGGCCAATCAGATTTACACCACCCTCTCCATCCTATGGGTCCAGCCTGAGGAAAAAATCCCCACCAGCCAGTGCAGTTTGTCTGTTTATTATTTTAGGAGAGGCTGGGCAGTCCCAATATTAACACAGCACTGGGCAGTGCCTGCCTCTCACCAGCCCTTGATCCACTAACCTTGATTTGCCCATTTTTTCACCCAAACCCCTCACCCTTGACTAGCAAAAATCTGAGAAGCTGAGAGCTTTCTCTTCCTCTAATCCAGATGGAAACCCAATGGCAACCTGACCAAAAGGAGTGCTGAGGGAAGGGGAGGCAGATATCTCTGCAGGATGACACGAAAGGACTTAAATCTTTCACCATTCTTGGAAAGCTTCTTAGCAAGAGCTTCCCTCAGGCAATCCCAACGTTACTTTGCTGTCCTTCTAAATGAGGAAAAGCTGTAAATAAATAAAATATAGAAAAGCAAAGGGATTTCTCTGGAAACTCTCAGCTAAAGATCCTTTTTGCTAAGAACAGGAGCCCTCAAAAACACAGGAATGAAGTTAAAAGCACCAACAGCCACGTCACACACTGCTCTCCCCCTTCAATTATTTCTGCATTACAAGCAATATTTAGAGTTTCTTCTGCTTTGAAATAAAAACCTGAGAGTGAACAGGTACAGAAAATATTCCTACAAGCTCCCACTTGCCCACAAGGATGCAGATAAGGCCACACATCTCTCTCTTGGAGCTGTATCAAAGCAGCACTTTCAGGATGTATTTCCCGAAGCTCCTGTGCTGATTTTCTTCACAAAGAGGGAAATGTGCAGGTTTTGGGTTGAGACTTGTGATCCTCATAAAACACACACTTTTCAGGAGGGGTGATCTCACAGCACATCCTCTCCAACCCAGCCCCCAGCACTTTAAGTCAAAGCACTGAGTCAGTTCCAACAGAAAATAGCAGAAAACCATCCTGACATGTTGATTTCTAAGCTTTGCATAAAATATTATTTGGAAGATCGTGTCACGTTTCAAAAGGGTTTTTTAATGTATTATATGGGGCTCTGAGCAGCCTGGTCTAGTGAGAGGTGTCCCTACCCATGGCAGGGGGTGGAACTGGTCGGGCTTTAAGGTCCCTTCCAACACAAATCACCCTGGAACTCTATGAATTTTTATACCTGTTGTGTTTGGGTTTTTAAAATCAGTTTTTTATATGGGTCCTCCCTGCTTATTCACTCTGTTCCATTACATCAAACAATAACTACAAAGCAGTAACAAATAAAACCTTTAGAAAACCACCAACAGCAGCACCAGGATGTTTTAAGGTTTTATTTCCTCTCTACTCAGTGTGATAGAATTATGGATTCTATGGCTTTCCACTGTATGCCAGTTAGGAATTACTGCTGCAACCACCCAGCTCCAAACAGTCCTTTTTTTCCTTCCTGAACTGCAGATGTGTAATTTATAATTCCCAGGCAGTTTAGGCAAAAAGCAGCATTGCAGCTCCCTGCCCTCCTCCAGGTGGGAACTGCAGCCAGGCTCTGGGAACCACATCCCAGCCCAGCACAATGCTGTATTTACACTTCACTAACAGCATTAATACACACTGCAGAACAAGTCACCAAACTGCCACAGAGCAATTCAATTACAGCCCTAAAACCAGAGGGATTTCACGAGCTGTCAGTTTAAGACTCCTCCCATCCCCTGCCAGTGTTGTCAGGATGGATAAAACCCCACGAGCTCTTCCAGCTCCAACATTAATGTTTGATATTGCACAGATTTACCTCTGGCCATACCCAATTCCTAATTATAAACAGGAAAATGAGGCTGAGCTTAGAGCAGTTGAGGCATCAGGAATCAGAGCCCACGCTCACCAGAGCCTCCTGTATCTCCGACATCTGAAAAACCTTTCCCTGTAACTGAGAACTGTATTAAAGAGATATTTAGGTCAAAGCTGTAATCTCTCTTCCAGCAGCATCTGGCAGCTGCAGCAGCAGCGTTATCCTTTGTGCTGCCATGGAAACAAAAGGAGGACCAGGGATGCAAAGAGCTGCACAAGCTCCCCAGCCAGCGAGCCAGCCTTCCCCAAAATACGCTTCTGGGCTTGGGGATTGGAGAGCACTTGGCTCTCACCACGGGATTTGGGTTTTGTCTTCCATTTTCAATTTGTTGAAATCAAAAGGGTTTTTTCTGCTGTTAATATTCCCCCCCTCTCTCACATCTACAGCCACTCTACACAGCTTCCAGGTGGATGCAGAGATGTTACCTCCTTAGGGGTAACCCCATGCTTCCTACAAAAAGAATGATGGATAATGGATCCAAGTGTATTCCCAAACCCAATCTCATGCACGAAGTTTTACATCCAACACCACCAAATTATTTGTTTTGCCCCTAAATATAATGTAGCTCCAACCCTGACTACTCTTCCTAACCCTCCCCACCCTGCAAAACAAATCCTAGAACCAAACAGAGCAGATATTTTGTCTGTAGGCTTTTTATAAGGACAAATAAATTACATACTTAACAAGGAAAACTTCCCATTCCCTGTGTTTTCCCAGTGGCTTGGGTTCTGGAGCGTTAGTGTAAGAGAAATTAAAACCCCACAGATGAAGCCACTGTTTTCTCCTGAGACAACTCTGCCGTGGGAGAAGCACAGAGCACATCAGCAAGGGATGTTCTGAGTGAGGACTGTCAGGAATACCACTCAATTCCAATCAAATGCACATTTCCTAACACATGCCTCAGAGAAATGTGGCACTGCAAAGCATTTCCAACAGGCAATGACAACCCTACCAAGAGGCTGAAAGGAATATAAAAAGCAGACAAAGAGAAAATGAAAGCGTCCCTGTAGTACAACTGCTCCCTGCTCCAATAAAACCGGGAAAGGAAATTATCATCTCTGCAGTGCAGTGGAGTAACATCTTCTTTTGCAGGCAATAAACAATATTTCCTAAGGGCCAAATCCCCACAGAAATTCAGCTAAACAGAGAACCACAGCCATAGGAGAAACCAGGAAGAAAAAGAAGGCACTGGAGATGGAATGTTTGGTAAATGCCTCATTTTGTTAGGTCTGCCCAAAAGCAGGGCAGTGTCAGAGGTGAGATCAGTCCTCTCCCATCTCCTGCCTCATGGGAAGGGCAGTGCCAGCACAGGAAAGATGATCCCACACGGAACTCAGGGAAAATCTGGAGATAAAGTTTCAAGCTGTTCAAGTCACACTTAAGACAAGCAGAAGGGAAAATCCACAACTAATCCATGTCCCAGCAAGGATGTCCGAAGTACCCAAAATGAGACCCTTCAAAAACCATAGCCTGGGCTGCCTTTCCTGACTACAGACACCAAGGAGGAATTAGCCTTTCTTATTCAAATTCTGAATATTAATGAGGAACCTCCCTGAGAAGCATCAAAGATGAAAAGGGACAGCTTCTGCAGTTGGCACAAGAAGAATCGATGTGAAAGGATAAATTAAAAAAGATGAAGTGGGGGAAAAAGAGCATTTTGAAAGAATATTGAAACAGATTTATCTGGCAAGAAGAAAGTCACACTAGAGATGCAAAAAAAAAAAAAAAAAAAAA
>VXAX01002962.1:191780-212594 GCA_013399835.1 Leptocoma aspasia | reverse complement strand
AAAAAAGAGAGGGCAAGCTGAAAAGACTTTTATCTTTTCAGATAGGTAAGAATGGCTGCAACTCAAAAAAAAAATAGCAAGGGGAACTTGGTGACTACTTGATAGAGAAGAACATGGAATCATGGAATATCATGAGCTGGAAGGGACCCACAAGGATCACGGAGTCCAAGCCCTGGCCCTGCACAGACACTCCAACAATCCCACCCTGGGCATCCCTGGGAGTGGTGTCCAAATGTTCCTTGGCCTCTGGCAGCCTTGGTGCTGTGCCCATTCCCTGGGGAGCCTGGGCAGTGCCCAGCACCCTCTGGGGGAAGAACCTTTCCCTCCAGCCTGAGCCTGCCCTGACACAGCTCTAAAAGCAATACTAAGTAAAAGCCAAGTACACAGTAAGCCAGCCTGCACAGGACTCTCACCACTGGGATTCCACAGAGGAGATTGTTCTGGGATAACACCTGAGCATCACCAAAATTTAAGCAGCAGAACATGAAGCAGATGGCAGTAAATGAGCAAAATCACAGCAACCTTGGGAAGAAGAAAGGTATAGGAGGAAGAAGAGAATAGAAATATCAAGGCATGCTTAATGAAACAAAAATACAAACGCTTGAGAGTGTTTAACACCAAATCCCAGAGTAAAAATTGACAGGGGCCTGGAGCGCCAGGACAAGGGGGAATGGCTTTAAACAAAAGGAGCGCAGGGTTAGATGGGCTATTTGGAAGAAATTCTTCCCTGTGAGGGTGGGGAGGCCCTGGCACAGGGTGCCCAGAGAAGCTGTGGCTGCCCCTGGATCCCTGGAAATGTCCAAGGCCAGGCTGGACAGGGCTCGGAGCACCCTGGGATAGTGGAAGGTGTCCCTGCCCATGGCAGGGGGTGGGATGGGAGCTTGATGGCCCCTTCCACCCCAAACCATCCTGGGATTCTGTGAACAAGCAGTTCAGACAGAGGCAGCCCCTTCCCATAAACACAACCCTTGAAGAGTTTTACAGCTGTGCATCTCTGCTAAGGACACTGCCAAGGTCCTACAGGGACTCACAGCTCAATTGTGTTTGGGTTTATAACAAAAGGAAAAACTATTGGGCTGGGTTTTAATCTGCCTCTTACCAGTTTCACAACGAGCTTCTTAATCCCTAAGTAAGAAGGGATAAACAAGAGTGACTCCATCTTTACCTCCCCCTCCTCTCTCATGCTGATCCCTCTTGGCTGCCCTACTCCTCAGGGTGGTTGCTCTTGCCTGGACCAAATTCACCACCCTCCAACACTGACCCACAGCAAGTTCAAGCCACCAGGACATCCATCATTAACCACCACCAGGTTCTTCTGCAGCTGTGCACAACCAGCTCCTCGTTTTTGCTTCCCCTGGGCATTCATCAGTATCTTAACCTGAAGAGGCTGCAGCAGATTCCTCCAGGATTTGCTGCTGGGTCTTTTCAACACGAAAAAAAAAATCAATTGCTTATTCTGAGACATGGTTTCCTACTTCTAAAAAAGTTTCATGCACAAGAGGACCCTCCCTCTTATCTGATGGCAGCTCAGCTCAAGTCTTTAGCAAGAACAATCAAAAAGAACAGATTTCCTTTGTCCTCCTCTACAGAACTTGAGTAAATGTGAGCTATGATTTTCCCCATAAAAGCCAAGTCTGCCCTTCCCCAACACCCCATTTATCCATCCACCTATAGACCTCACTCTCAATTCCAACTCAGTGGCTGCACACTGAGTGTGATTAATGTAGACAGAGGCAAACTCTAGCCCTCGTCACACCCAGGCAGCCACGATGAAGTCAACGTGGTTTAATGGGTGTGATCCTATAACTCAGCTGAACCTACACTCTTCCCATCCCCAAAATGCCCCTCCCCTCTCGAGGAACCTGCAGAGGAGTGATGCTGCCACCAAGGATTCTTTATACTCCTGCTGCTCTGGGCCACCTGGTACAGTCCCAGCACCCACGTTATATATTGTATACCTGCAGTACACAAGTTCAATCGCTTGGAAATCAGCTCACGGCCCAACTTCCTTGCTTGTCAACCCAAATCTGTGCTCTGGCATCATCTAACCATTCAGATCGACCTTTCCAGTGCTTTTAACTGAGGCTACAGAAAGCAGGTCCAGAAGGTTTGTACAGAAGTACATCTAGAAAAACATTTCCCCTCTCCACCAGGGAAATGATGACTTGTTTATGCAACACATTTCTGAAAACATTTTTTAGAACTGGAGTCATGTCTCCCAGATTGCTATGCTGGTTGTCAAAACAGAGCCTCTTTTTCCCTGACTGTACCATATGTAATCCTAAATCCACTTTTCCTAACTTGATATCACCCATGCAAGATTTGGAGATGATTAGTGGAAAATACACAAATGAGACACTGTTCTCCAGAGAACAGCCCAGCAGGAATAATCTGACGGGGTTTGTATTTATTAGCCTCATACACATCTAACTTGTTTAAACAAAGCTTTTCTCAAATGTCAAAAAAAAAAAGTTAATGCAATCCAAGGCATGGTCTCAAAGGGAATTAATGCTGATCTGGAACCAGTGCAAAAGCCTTGGTTATAGCAACAAGGAAACAAAGGGGACCCATTTTCTTTCAGTTGCACAGAGGTCCACTACGAGAAAAAGGCTGATTTCCTAAGAGCTGACATGGAGAACCTAAAGCAGGGAAGTGGGGTGGGGAACACATGGTCTGTGTGGATGAGAGCATCTCCCTGACCTCAGGGGGCGAGGAGATGCTCCCATAAAGCTTCCCAGTACAAGCAGGTGCCCTGGATGCTCTCCCTGTCCTGTCTCCCTCCCCCTGGGAGCTCTGCTCTGGCAGCACACCTGAGCAGTGCAGACTCACCTCAGGTGCTTCAGCTGCCCAATTAGCTTTTATCTTCCTGCAACAAGGCTAATACCCACTTACTCCATTTCATTACCTTGCTGCCCAAGAGCCTGTAAAGCCACCAAAACATTAAACCAGCACTAAAAACCTGGGACTTAGTGCTGCACAGCTGAGCCAGGAATGCATCCACAAGCTGACAGAAAGGCAAGCAAGCAGGGAAGGGCTCAGGTCAGCCAGCACCTTTTGCCTCAAAAGTGCTTAAAAACAGTTAATAACAGTTAGAAAAGATAATATGTGACTAAATGCTCCATTGGAAATGAGTTTCCTTCCACATCTTCCTATTTAAAAAGCACCTGCTACCACCAGGCATTTTGGAAAATACAGGACCCGTGCAAGTACAAAGTATTTATTTTGGAAACCTAAAACATTGCTCACATGAACTTTAGACTCGGTGGCTGGAACACAAAGCCTCTTTCAGCTCTCCCCCGCAGATAAAGCTGCAGGTTTGGAGGAAGCCAGAAGTCAGGAAAAACCACCAGGATGCCAAGGTCCATTCCCTATCATTCCTTTGGCTTCTCCTCCCCTCCCACCTCACCCTCCACCTGCCCAACCAGAACCCACAGCACCTGAAGAATTATTGCAATGCCTGAGACCTAAATCAACACAGAACCATTACAAATATCCCTTCATTAATCCTTCTCCATTTGAGGCTTATAAAGCCGAATCTTTACTTTGCCAGAAATGGCAATATGACATTTTTTTTTAAAAAAGCCACTCATCTGGGAATCAGACTGTTGTGGGTCTTTGCAAAAATCCTGCCCCCTCTGGCTACACTCTTATTTGTGTTTCCTGGGTGAACCAAAAAACTCAAGTGTGGTTTCCAAGCCTCAGCAGGTTCCCAGCACCTCAGGCACATACTTTAAACTCAAAGCACTGCACTAGAAATGATATCTTTAAAGGAGCCCATGCAGAGCTCAGTAATCAGAAACCAATTTTGTTCACCTAAGAGACCAAACCCCTCTCTCCTTAAAGTCCTAGCTCTGATGCTTTTCACAGTTGCTATTTTACAACATGCAAATGAGGCCTATTAAAGGATAATTTGAAAAAATGAGCTATTTTTGCACAAGCCCTCTTGACCTATAATTTGCTCTACAAACCACGCTGTAAAGGAGTCCTTGCTAAACCCCTGCACCCAAACACTTAAAAGAATTACTTTCCCTTCAAATTCTGTTCTCTACTAATCCTATAACCTCCTATTTCCTTTATATGAGCTGAGAAAGGAAAGCTGGGGGCCAGTTGATATTCTTTGTCACCTCTGTGTCACTTCCTCAGGTAAACTCAACCCCATCAGCCACTGAAATTCATTATAATTTTTTTTTCCATTTTTAGAAAAAAGAGTGCCAAAAGCCCCACATAAAGATCTAAAATGTAGTTCAAAGCCAACAAGAGGGGTGTCAGCCTCTACTCCAGCAACACCACCAGCACATGCTGTTAAGGAAATAATTAACACAATCAAGTGCAGCCTTAAATCCTTAATAAAACTCAGCCACTTGGAAGCAGGACAGTGGGGAAACAGAATGCAAACAGCCACGGTCTCCAAATCTCCAAGATCCAGCCCAAAAGCAGCAGCAGCAGAAGGCATGACACTGAATGCACAGCTCCAGAAGCCAGAGGGACCAGCTCTGCCCTTCCCACAGAGCTGCCAAAATCTGCCCCTACACGAAGCCAGGGGATCTCTGTCCTCAGCATCACATACAACACGTGCTTAGCACATCAAGGCAGCTGCTGGGGCACATCAAAACAATTCCTGGCTCCTCCTCCAAGTGAAAGGGGTTTGTTTTTTCCCAGGCAGGGAGCAGCGCAGGCTGCAGCCAGCAGCTGGAGCAGCCCCGGCAGAGCTGCTTTCGGCATTCCGGGCTGTTTTAAGCTGCAGCGCATAAGAGTTCACATCCCAGAAGGAAAACAAAGCAAACCCCAAAATAAACTTCACTGTCTTACTAATTAAAGGGATTCGTTCCTGCAGGAAGGCCAACACAAACCACTGCTGTGGGGTTAAGGATGTATTTTTAGCACTCAGTCCTTCCAGCATTTTTATGGAGGCTGTGCAAGGAAACCAGAGCCTCACTACCCCCAGAGCATCATCAAAAGCTCTGTCTAGGAAGGAGTTTTTTTTCCCTTAAATTTATTTGAAATGCCACGAGACATTTGCATAAGCTAAATCCCAACAATACTGTAATTTCTTTTCCAGCATCCACACTTACATTCCCTGTCAAGGAGGCAGTGAATTTTGACAGCCACCACAGAATCCCAGAGTGGTTTGGGTTGGCAAGGACCTACAAAACCAGCTCATTTCACCCCTTGCCATGGGCAGGGACACCTTCCACTAGACCAGGTTGCTCCAAGCATCGTCCAGCCTGGTCTGGAATACTTCAAGGCATGTGGCAATTTCAACAGATATCTTACTTAATAATTCTGGCACGATTTTAATTGCCTTTGCTGACCTTTCCACTTAATTCGCAGCAGTGATGGGGCTTTACCACACTGCAGATCACACTGTCAACAAATAATACCATTTGCAAGATAAAAGCCTGAACTTAACAGTGACAGGCATGGGTTTGAAACCAAAGGAAAAACAAGCATTTCCAAATTTACTGTCTTCACCCAGCTCTAGGAAACTGCTCCCAACGGCATGGAATATGAAAATCTCACTTTCCCAGCACAAGTTCACTGCTTTTCTGACAAGCCAACAAGTTTCCACTAGTAACTTGGTCCCAAACTATGGCTGTAAGGTTGTTCCAACCACATTCCAGATTTTTTTCTCTTGACTGCTCAACACATCAAACCCCAGGATTAGAAAAATGGCATCAAGTTGTATCTGACAGAGGTAGAGCTGGAAAACTGAGGTCCTTCCTGCTCTGAGTGTTCTGCTTAGGGAAATCCAAAGCTGGTTTAATACAGAAATCTTCAGATTAAGTGGATGTGCATATTTCTCCATATACACAAGAAAATGAGGGAACAAACCTTTATATGTGGTGGTAAAGCAATCCCAGCAGTGAAATCTCTTCATTCCAGAGAACTCTAAGGTTTTTCCATGTTAATGGATAAACAAAACAGCTTTTATCCTAAACACCAACAAGAGGCAGGCAAGAAAACCCAACTCATTTTATTGAAGTGGTTTGGGTGACCCCCAACTCCTGAAATCCAAGTCTCCAGACCATTTTAATATAAGGCAAAGGTAGTGCCATCTGTACCAGCTGGCTTCAATTAAACCCCTCAACTTTATCAGCTGTGGAAGTATTTCCTGGTGGGCTGAGAACCACCCACCATTCATGGCCCTGCTGACTCACACAAATATTAATCAGCCTTTAAAAGGTGGTGTCCTACCACCTTATGCAAATTACAACCAACTCAGGGAGATGAGGACACCACAGTTAGGGATCTGACAAGATACACCTGGATATGCAACAGAATATTCACCATTAAATAAAAGCAGGGTGAACAGCTCTAGTAGCTCCTGCTTATTTATGTAAAAACATATTTCCAGTTATTAAAAATCACAGAATAGTTTGGGTTGGAAAGGACCTTAAAAAATCATCTACTCCCACAGGCAGGGGGACCTTCCACCAGACCAGGTTGCTCTGAGCTCCACTCATCCTGTGCATGCAAAGAACAAGGTCCAGAATACAGATTCCAAATAATTCCTATTGTCCAACTCATTCTCCTGTTATTCAGGCCGTAAGATGAGCATCTCAGGACAATTTGCTCCCCTTATCTGCCTCGGTGCCAGCCTCCACAGCAAGAGCAGAATATTTACATATCATTTCAGGACTGGCCATTTCACTGGGAGCACAGTTTATCAGGGAGCTTAAAAGAGTAGGAGGATCACATCCTGCTGCCCTTCCCTCTGGTAGGATCTAGAGGAGGCTAAGAAAAGGCTCACAGCAGTTTTAAGCAGGATCACCTTACTGGGCTGCATGACAAAATTAAAGGCTGCACACTAGCCTACTGTTTTTATAGAAGAAAACAACTGTTTTGATGAAAAAGCAGACAGCAGACAATACAAACTGAAAACATTACCTTGCATAGGAGCAAACTGCCCTCTCCCATGAAACCCTTACATCCCTACTTCCAGAGGGGCCCCCAGGCCCCTTAAATGCTGCCTTCTTTGGAGGAAATGCTGCCCAGGTGCTTCTTGTGAGGTGATTTTCATTAACCCTGCCCAGCATTACAGCTGAGCACCTCAACATGCCCTGCTCTATCCCAAGCACTGTGGATGCACATCAGAAAGTGTCTGCATCCCTGTTAAAATCACAGAAAATTCAGGATGGAAAAGACCTCCAAGATCAAGTCCAACCTTATTCTAAGTAGCTAAGCCAGGTGTGTACTTACAACCAGACATGTCTGTCACCTGTAAACCTCTAAAGCAATTATCATGGTGAATTATACACCAAGGCTACAGCAGAAAAATAAAAAAATCTCAAACTATGTTACCTATTAAATTGCTTTAGGCACTGTAATACACAAGAAGAATGAACAAAATTATCTAGGGAAGCATTACACGACTTTTTCCCCATTAAAAAAGCAGGCAGGCAGTCATAGAGGGCTCCCAAAGAATTACTGGATGAAGAAGTCTCTGTACAGACCCGTCTCCATATGAAGGAAAAGCCTGAGATAAATGCAGTAAAAAACCCACTATGGATTTCAGGCTGAAAATTGTGCCTCTAAATTAAACCCTCGCTCAGGATCACATCTGAAAACCTCTGGCTGCTCTCAAGTGCTGCACCACTGCACCTTAAAACATCCATGACCTGCCTGTTCCCAAGGTTTTGCTCTGCCACTTGAGTGACCCCAGGTGTGACCATCCCTGCAGATACCCTGGATCACAAAGGCTGTCCCTCCATCCTTCCCAAGAATTCATGACCTGCCACGCTCATTCCCACTTTCAACAAAGGAAGGGAGCATTTTCACCTGGAGGGAAAAAACCTCACATAGCTCTGAAGGTGTTTTCAGACAGCTGAACTCCCCAGAGTCAGGCATTTATCTTTTAAATTAAATAGAGATGTCACCACAATCCTCATTGTTTTAAAAGAAAGGGAAATATGCTGAATTTCAAAAAGGAAATCACAGCACAAGAAATGGAAAGCTGACATGATATCTGGGGAATAAAATGTCCATGATGAATCAGATGAGGAATTATGAGATTTTTCTGCATAAACCAAAGAATAAGAAACATGGTTTCCAATACTTTGAAACAGGCACTGTATTTGACAGCCTGTACCTCAGTATCTTCCCCAACACAGACAAACAGTGAGCATTGAGTATTTTGAAGCTATAAGGAAGCATTTGTCAGTTAGATCCTCAGAAAATCATTTATCCCAAAACAATGGCATTATGGACAAGCATCCACATGAACCATCAGTAAATATATCTCACTACCCAGGCCAAAAAATGCTGGGGAGGGAGAGCCCCTGGAGCTAGAAGCAGATCCTTTATCAAGAGAGCAACACCTAAAGCTGAGCTGAGGAACCCCAAACCCCACAAACCCCAAACACAGCAGCAACAATAAAGGAGAAATGTGATGCCATTCTTTCAAGGCTGCTTCAGCACAGGATGTTTCCTCCTCACAGCTATTTCAAGGCTGTTGAAGTTCTTCTCAGTAATTCCCAAATTATTTCCAGAAGTGATTTATAACGTGCCCAGGGACAAAAGCTACGAACAGAACAAGAGTCTACTGAAAACTTGACCTTTGGGGTTTTGCATTGATCCCCCAGCCTTTATTGGTATTTTCCAAGAAAATCCTACACTTAGATCTCACTTTAATATAAACAGCTGTAGAGTTTCCAGCTCAAAATCTGCTGTAGGAATGAAATGCCCACACTCTTTCCTGAAAATTCAGGTGACCAGAACCTCAAAGACTCCAGACTTCAAAAGCTGTGCTGTAATCCAAGCTGCATTTACACAAACTGGCTCCCACTTCATGTACCAATTATAGTGTCCTGGAAATGCTCGTCAAAAATGCTGCCAAAATCTGCGACAGAATCATTTAAAATGCCCCTAAAACCCCCAACAAAACAACAAAAAGCCTCACAACCACTTTGAGGCCCAAGGATTTAAGCACAAGTGATCCACTGGAAAAAACATGACATTGAAATGAAGGAAAAAAATACAAGTGAGAATGCTGCAAAACTGCTTATTTCAACACCCAACTGATTTTATGGTTCTGCAATCACTTTTTCCTAGGTTTGGTCTGCTGGGTGCATATTCCACTAAACAAACATGAAGAAATAAAGGTGGTAAAATTCACTTCAAGTGATTTCACGAGTCGGAGTTAAACACAACTGCCTTTATTACTCAAAAATTCCTAGCCCAGAGAGTAAGGACACAGCCTGACTCCAAACTCCTATCACACAGCTCACCAGCTTAGCACAGCCATAAAATTATTAAATATGCATAGGAATGTGCCTGAAATAAAGGCATTGCAAGGAAACTCCATTTGACATGGATTTATACATTATATAAAAATTACATGTGTATATATATATATGTATAAAACACATCTATGTATTTATATATATAAATAAATCATATGTAATTCCTCCAAAATGCCGTGCCATTGAAAAAAGGGAATTAAGAAAAAAAAAATTCCTCTGAGACTGGCTGAAAAGGGTACAAGAGCTGACAAGATAAGCTAAACTACAGTGGTGTGAGCCCAAATTTAGCCTTGGTTTATCTGGGAAGCCCTTTGTGGAGGTTACATGAGGCTCCTTGAGCTCTCATCCAGCACCCACTGCTTGTTGGTCAAGTATTTATCAAAGCTCATCATCTGAATGACTGACAAAATGCACAGAAATCCATTTTTGCTCATCTTAGCAGGGGAAAAAAAAGAAGTTTTATGTTTTTGCTGTGATTTTTATTCAGTTTTTACTGCACAAAATCCTCCCTTCCTCCTCCCCTGGCCCGCTGGTGCTGCCAGCGCTGGGGGACAGGGGACAGCACATGTAAACAGTGTTTGTGATGACTGCAGTGACACATTCCTGGGATTATTCTGCAGGAAAGGAACTCAGATTGGGTCCAGAAAGAAATTAGCTTTTTACTTAGAGTGTGAACCACGTAACCCTGCTGCACCAGTGAAATGCACAGAAGGACTGGGAGCGGGAATTCGCCATCCCAAGTTTGCAGAGCTCACTCAGCCTTGTCACCCTGTGGGTGACACAGGGAAGGAACAGTTGAATTCCTCTGGTTTTACTCCCCAAGGGCAGCAGTGGCAGCTGTGAGTGGGCTGGGGAAGGAGGCTGGACACAGACAGGGCTGGAAAAGCCAACATGGACCGAGAGACACCCAGAGCCACCTCAGAAGCCACCTGCAGTGGGCTATTTAGGGACAGGGCACTGAGCTGGCAGCCACCTACAACTGAAGGGAAGCTGCCTGAAGTCCTGTGCTTGTGGACACAGGGTCACACACATTTTATAAATCGTTGCTACATCAGAACCAGCTCCACCACCCACTAAATGCTGTCAAGCCCCCAACACCAAAGCGGTTTTCCATCAGTTCTCCCACACAAGAACAACCTGTCTCCATAGTTTACCCCCAGTACTTATGAACAGCACCCCACTGACACAGCTGATTCTCAGCCTGGGGGCCCTGAAAATCCAAACCAGAGCAGGCACGCTCGGGTCACGCTCCATCTCTTCTTTATTTGGGGATGGAAAGGGATTTGTTATCAGTCAATTCCTGACATACTTTGCGAGGTTAAGGCAAGCTGTGACAGGAACATACCCTCCAAGTTTAAAAGAAGAGGAGCTTCACCCTGGCACCTCTGCCTGGTTACTGCAGCCAATCTCGACAGGCACGGCCTGTGCTCCTGCCAAAGAAACTTCCAGGAGGGACTCCAAGAACAATTTCCTTCAATGTGCTCACTGAGTGTGCTCATTTCTTTTCCAAGCCACCTGAATGAAAGGATTCCCAGGTGAAAGCCCACAAGGTGCCCACACACACATTCAGGGCCTGCAGGGGTTCCATACTGAAGTTTCAATGGCACAGTGTGAAATACAACATCTGGGACTGCTGTCCGTAATCCACAAGGAAATTAGAGCTTCCATTTTGATGGGAAAAGGCATCTAATCATGGGAAGGAGCTAATACAGTATCATTTAACAGTTACCCAGAACACAACTGTAATTAACACAGCAAATAAATCCCACTTTGTTCTGGAGTCCTTTATTTTAAATGCAGCTTTCTGTTCCTCCTATCAAAGCAATCCCAGGAAAATCCTGCTTCTGGGATGCTTCCTTGCAGACCCCCAGACTTCATTCAGAGGGACACAAAGGTGCCTCAAAATCAAGCACTGCTATTTCACCACCCCAGATCAGGATGGGTTCCAAACGGATCAGATGAAAACTGCCAGTAAAAGCCACCCAACAGAAGGGTTCCCTCCTTAAAACAAACGATAAAACAAATCCTGGTGCTGCTCTGGCTGAGATTTAGGTGGGAGAATCTGGGAAAAAGTGATGAGTGGTACTGACATGCTGCTCATCCACAGGAGGAGCTGGATCAAGAATGCTCCAGGTGCAGGGGCCTCTGTGAACATCAAGAAGCACGAGAGTGACCGGTGCTGAGGGATGTGCTACAGCCCAAGGACAGACACTGACCTGCACTTTAATCCCCACCGTCCTCCCAGGGAAGATTATTTGTTTCTGCCAGTAAGCTGAGAGACTGGGAAGGGCATCTGGGGTTATGAACTGGTCTTACATGGACTGGGAGAGATCACGGAAAGCTCTCCTCTTGATTTTTAGCTTCACCACTAAACTTGGCCATTGTGGCAGAAATACACAGAAGCAGGGCAAGGCAACACTGCCCAACCACCTCTGGACAGAAATAGCACATCTGCCTGGGACTGTGATATCTTAATCAGAGTTAAACTGAATGAAACCACCTGCCAAACTAGAACACAAAGTTTTACAGCCTTCATATAAAATAGCAGCCGTCATGTTTCTATTTTACAGGCACAACTGAACTGAAAAACTTTCAGATTCCACAACTAAACATCTGTACACACAGATTACATATATGTATTTGTTTGGTTTAATTTGGGTACCTCTCAAAGTGCTTTTCAGAACAAGTTCTTCCACACTATCAGCTGTTTCCTGAAGGAAGAGGGCAGTTAGAGCAACAACAAGTCTTTAGATGGCTGCAGTGCTGTCTGATCAGCCTCTACTTAGCATGAATTCTCCTCCCTGATTTAAGTTAAAAATAGAGTCAGTTCAGAGGGCTGGAGGTCAACTGCATTAGCAGGTGATTCCCTGGCAGACAGCAGCAGAAGGCACACCTGAGGCTCTGCAGGGCCTCCACAGACCCACAGTGAGCAGGTAAAGCAGGTGGCAGTAATCTCAGGAATGTTTCAGTCCCAACATAAAGCAAACCAACAGCAAGATTTCGCTTTTCGCTCCCCACCCTTTATGTTCACAAGATCAAGAGATAAGAAGGGGGAAAAGGGAAGGATTCCCACAAGTTTTCAAGGTGGCCAAACAGACTCCCAGCAGTTCCATGCCTCTGGTGCACACACACAGAAATAATCAAGCTGTTTACACATCTTTATGCACAGTCAAACATACAGCTCTCTTATCTGATCCCAACCTCCTCTTTTCAGAGCCTGTCATTCTCAAATAACCTCACCCTGAGCCACCTGGGAAGCTCTGCAGGTATCTAAACTGAAAATAAAGAATTTTCTTCTAAAAACTTCAGTTCCCCTCCTTGAAGGCCCCATCCCCACCTCACGCAGAAGCTGAATATCAGCTCTTCATTCTCAGCAACGTTCTAATCTCAAATACCATCATCTGCACTAAGCAGTGACTTTCCAGCTAACTCAGAAATAGCCAGGAATTTTGAAGACTTAAGACATGCTAAGATATTTTTGAGAGATTAGAATCAGATACAAAAATAACATATTTTGGCCAGAACTGCTCGCATTTAAAGGCATTTCACCAACACCCAGGTGACCCCACAGAGACAATGCACTGCAAACAGGAGCTGAAAGAGGCCCTCCACTCCCAGGGACTTTTGAACACTGCTTTTAAAACATCTTTCTTCAGAAAGAGTCCTTTAGTGTTGCTCTCTTCTTCCTCTGACCTTTGGGAAACAACCTGCTATGCACAAATCTACATGGAATTAAAAATATCCCTAGTTAACTCTTGAATAGCACAAGGCTGTCCAACACCCTGCTGGAAATCTGAGGAAATTCCTGGCCAACAGCACAAAATCAAAGATAACACCTTCTCCTGAGGGCAGAAATTTGCCTCTTTCTATTAAAACAAACTCTTCATTGACAAATACAACAAGTCAGGATGTAAGAAGGCTCTGGGGAGAGCTCTCTGTGGACTTTCAGTACCTAAAGGGGCTTTTTTACATGGGCAGATAGTGACAGGACAAGGGGGTACTGTATTAAAGTAAAAGAAGAAAGATTTAGATTAGATTAGATATTGGGAAGAAATTCTTTATTCAGAGGGTGCTGAGGCCCTGGCACAGGGTGCCCAGAGAAGCTGTGGCTGCCCCATTCCTGAAATGCCCAAGGCCAGGCTGGGCAGGGCTTGGAGCACCCTGGGGTAGTGGAAGGTGTCCCTGCCCATGGCAGGGGTGGCACTGGACGGGCTCCTTGTGAGGAAGGACAAGAGGACACACACAGTGAGAGGGGTACCAGTGACAGCCAGTGAGGATCTGCCATCCTGGACTGTGAGGAAGGGCAGCCTGAGCAAGGAAACCAAAAATCTGCAGCCGAGGATGAGGCAAAACAGGTGATTTTTTAATTCAAGTCAGGTTAGAGAAGACAAAATTTTAATTTCTCTCCAAGGCCTGAGCACAATCCGCTGAAAGCTGTGAAAAGCAAGGCAAGGGTCAATTTTAACAGCCTTAGTAATTAAAACTGGAGAAAAGTTAAACCTTGTATCCTCCATGAGCACAAAATCAGAGTTTTCCCTGCAGAACACAGAGGTCGAGGCATAAAAGCTGTTGCCTTGCCAACATAAATATTTCTGTATCTCTGAACAGAGGAGCTTCTGAATTAGGATGTTGCATAAGGAACAGTTGGGTCAACATCCCAGTTTCCCAGGCATTTAACCCCAGACACGAATGCAACAGGAGCCCTGGAAGAGCAGGAGATGTCTCAGGCATGCTGTCATTCTGACACTTATCCCAAAGAAGGCTCTGGGGTTTGAGAGCCCTTGCTTTTGGGAGGAGGGAGAGCATCACCTCTGCAGGAATGCTCCTAAGAGCAACGCTAGCAGGGTTCGGGGCCACTGCTGATTTCTCAGGGTTCAGCCTAAGAAGAGTGCCACTTAATAGTGAGAACAAACAGTAACTCATTAAGGTGAAATATTGTGCTTTTAACACCCAAATAACATCTGCACCCACAGAAGCAGCGGAGAAACTAAGGAGGGAGGCAGCTCCATAAATGCCTTACACATCCCTACAAATCAAATCAAATCAAATCCAATCCAGCTGCACTGAGTGGTTCAGCACCCACTTTTTCAAGAGCTTTCCCTTATGTTTAATACATTGGCACTGCTGTTAAGCAACTGTTTGCATGGGAATAAGAGGGAAAAGACTTGCATCGGTGCTGCAGAACCCTCTTCTCAAACCCCACACATGTCTATGTATACACACACCCAGTCCTAAACCAGCATTTTGAGGAATCCAGATTCTCTGTCAAAGGAGCCAGACAAGCTGACTGACAAATACATGCAAACAAAGAGGGATTATAAATCACTTGGAAGCACCAGGAGCTGGCAGCACTCAGCACAGTATTTGAGCTCCCCTTCATATCTAAGTAGTAAAACATCAGCTTCTAATCCTTCCAAAGTAGGAAAGGTCTGCTGGGAGGCTTCATTCACAAAATGGGAGCTGGGAAGAACAAGAACCCTTTACTAACACTGGGATTTTCCCAAGAACCTTTGAATTTATTTCTTATTAAGTACCTTCAAGGCTGAAATGGACTTCCCCAAGCTCAGCAGTTGAGACACATCATCAATTCATTTAAAAATCAAAGTTGCTTGACATAACCAGAACAGACATTGCCAAATCTTTAATTCAATAGCTCTCTCTATCTATAGGCTAGTGAAAATAAAGGTACAAATAAGGAGTGTCAGGCAATATAGAGGGAATATTTCTCAAAGCCAGGAGACAGACTATGAGTACCACCCACGTGGAACATTTACAGCCAGGAAATACAGACATGCCTACTTCCTAAATCCCAGGGACTGTACTGCCCTTACAGCCAGATCCTACAGGGCTCCTCATAAAGCCCTTGCTGTAACATCTCAATACGTGGAGAGATTTACTCTGGGTTATCACTTCAGACAAGTGACCTTTACATCTTCATCTGGGCAGCCTCAACAGAACCCAAAACACGAGAACAAGTACCGAGCGTGAGGTTAAATGATGACTTAAGTGAAGCCACTCCACAAATATCCCTCCAAATGAGACCTATTGACCAAGTGACCCTCAAGACAAACACGCTGCCCTGAGTCCCTGCCTGTTCCAAAGCCCTTACAGCTGTTCCTGCAGCCCAACAGCTGCACTGCAGGTCTCTCTGCCTTGCTTCCCTTCTTATTCCCAAAGGAAACCTCAATAAATAACAAGGCCCACCATTAATGTCGTCTGTGATGATCAAAAAAAGATTGTAGAAAGCTACAGTGCACTGTTTGCTTATTCTCTGCCTGGCATTTCCCGCCTGCTTTGCTTTAGAGAAACATTTGGTACTATTTTGTCAATAAAGCACAAGTATTTGTCACACACTGTCATTATGTACCAGCCTGAACCATCAGAAATCATCAAACGCCCTGTTTTCAACTCCCATCAAGATAATAGCTTTATGCTGGATGCTTTTCATGAACAAAATAGATGATAGTTTCACGGGTTCAATATAGTGACATTTCTTTTTCCTCGCACATGAAAAAAGCCATTCTGTGGTTTTTGGCAGAAAGTGCCTCTTGCTGTGTGTTTACTGCAGTTGCCATGGGGAAATCCCAACACCACTTATCAAAAGTAACACCAGCACATTAACAGTCTGCATTAATGATTTCTTGTTAAATCCTATGCAGCCCAAAGTGAAAAGGAATATTCAGGCATTTCAAACATTTGCTCTCTGCTTTCCAAACACCGATTCCTGAGGTTATGGCCATGCCAAAGAAAACCCCAGTACATGCCATCGTTTTACACTCATTATTTGGTAACTGGAGAGTTCTACTTGAGCAGTCAGTGTTCAACTACTGCTGGTCATCAGCTCTGTAGGATCAAAAGTAGCTCTGCTCTGCAGCAGAGAGCCAAACTGCTCATTCAAATACACCCAAGTGGTTCTTCAGTGGTGATCTAGGAATCCAAGACCTGGATGCAGCCCTGCTAATGAGCTTACACTGCTTTGAAATTGTATTTTGTGAAATGGGAGTGATGGCAGGTTCTGGCTGCTTCACTAGAGAGAGTAAGGGTTCAGCATCTGGTACCAGTGATTTCATTTTGCAGGGCAAAATGACCATTATGTCCAGCAAAGAGCTGCAGTCAAGTCATGCAGCAACTATGAGCAACTTAAAACCCTCCTCTGGTCTCAGGAAAAAGCTCATCTACCACCTCACAGCCTCCACCTCTGAAAAACCAGTAACTATAGACTCACCAGGATGAGGAAGGAATTCTAGAGGAACCCCATGCTCCTCAGAATCACAGAATCATTTGGTTGGAGGTTGGAAAAGCCCTCCAAGGCCATTGAGTTGNAGGTCCTTTCCTTACAGATCCTTTCCAGGCACTCTTCCCTCAGCCTGCAGTGCTGCAGGGGCTGCTGTGACCCAAGGGCAGGACCTGGCACTTGGCCTCTCGTCACACTGAGCAACCTCAAATTCAAGGCAAGGAATTAGGAGGAAAGGAAAAGAATATCATGTTCAGAATGTTTCTTTTCCTTGTGCAAATTGTGCTTTGGTCATCTGCATGAGCTTCATTAGATAAACACATCGTTACCTGGAGTGGTAAACCAAGGAACAGGCAGATCTCTGGCAAAACAACAGAACACTAATTCAAATTACAAAGCTCGGTTTGGGAGGGAATGGAGATGAATGCCTGCACAACACTTTGCAGAAGTATTCGGTGATCTGTCCCAAAGTTACCCATTACTGCCATTACGCATTTAACTGTCAAGTTTATAGCAGAGGCATTAAAATTCTACATTTCAATTTTAAGGGAAAAACAAAGACCACAGCTGCTAGCAGCTGGCACATACTTCAGTATTGTGTGCAAACATTAATCCATCTCATTCTCTAATTCAGCCAGTGACCTTAATACCAGTTCAGTTCTTAATCACCTGGCTCTATCAGTGCAGCTGGCATTCATTTTGATTGACACAAGACCTACCCAATAAATAATAAAAAAAACCCCTCTTAGACAATGCTTGAAAATGCTTGACCCCAACTGCAATCCATTTATCTGCTGAGTTTTATTTTCCTAACAACTTCTAGACAACACTCACAAGAACTGAAACAGCTGAAAGAGTCCTAGAAGGCTTTTAGTTCATGAAATCAGGGACTCTCCAGGTCTGAAAAAGATTATGCCTGTGCCAGCACAGCACCAAAAACCTGCAGCTACGTCCCAGGGAGCCACACAGGACCAGCTCCAATGCATGTGCATCTTCCTGCTCAAACCCCACGTGCTCCAGGGCTCTGCCCACTCATCCGCAGGAGTGCACATCAGGCTCACTGGGCTGCAGTGGGAATGCCAGCAGCACAGCAGAGCAGGGACCAGGGGAGCAAGGAGATGACACAGAACTAACAAGAATTATCTCAAGTGAAGCTTTGCAAGGAAAAGGCTGGAGGCCTCCAACAGAGATCACTCAGCAGCTTTCCCCTGCTTCCCACGACTCTAAGCTGCAGAGAATTTGAGATAAGAGCTTAAAACTAACTCCTCTAAAACCTCGGGGGAAAAAAACTCAAAAGAGCAGTTTATCATATTATAACGATACTCTTTTTGATAGTCCACAATTTTGATACCCAAATCTGCTTAGTGTATTCTAAAGAGAGGTTATTCAAACAAACTTATCTCAGAACAAAAGCAACAAGTGAGAACCACTGAAAAAGAAACTCTTTTAACACCACCCCCCACACCCTCAGCCTCAGATCCATCCTCCTCCTCTTCCTCCAGAGCAGCAAGGGTTCCTCTCATCAGGAAAGAATAATGAAAACTTCAAGGAGAAAAAAAGATAGATGAGGAATGACATTCCCCTTAAGGACTTCTTCTAAATGGTTTAAGGCAAAAAATAACTTCTCTGGCTTGAAGTTTATGGAAGTTTCTCTTTCTGCCTTCGGGGATAGTGGTCATGCATATAGAAAACCTTTCTTCCTTCAAATAAATGGATCCCCTGCTTCCCCTTGCAAAAGTTTTGGGAATTGTTACTTGCATAGGATTTGAGGCCAACATCACAGCAAATGGGGTTTGCAGGTAGAAAAGGACAAGGCTTGATGCTCAAGGGCTGTTTAGTGACAGCATGAATAACTACTGAGAGTCTATAGACTGATCCCAGCCAAAAATCAACCTTTACCGACTTCCCAGCCTAAGTCAGACTCAGTAACATCAAAAACACGTAAATTTAAAAATTCTTGACTCTTCTGCTTAAAAACTTGTACAAAACTATGTTATACCTGACTGTGGTATTTCTTTTCAAGAAATATCATCCAAGGAAATATCGCAGTACCCAGGTGAATATTTGAAGCTAAAAACGCCAACAAGCTACATTTTTTAAAACTTCTGCATTCTCTTAAGACCCTAGGCTGGCTTTTTGTTAAAAGTGCAAAATCAAATAACTCATGCACAGCACCAAACACAGAGCATACCGAGGGCATGAGGGAAACAAGTGTAGAATCATAAAATCACAGAATGGTTTGGGTTGGGAGGGACCTTAAACCCCATCCCATCCCACACCTTCCACTACCCAGGCTGCTCCAAGCCCCATCCAGCCTGGCCTTGGACACTTCCAATGATCCAGGGGCAGCCACAGCCTCTCTGGGCACCTTGTGCCAGGGCCTCCCACCCTCACAGCCAAGAATTTCTTCAAGCTTCCAAGGAATAAAACCCACACTGAAATGAAGGTTACACCAGTGTGTGTGGAATTGCTCCAGAATCTGTGCACAGGATTGTCAAGAGCACACCAAGTCCACATCAACTAAAAGAAGCAAAAGACAAGTTCTAGCTGAACAGCAGCTTGTTCCAACCTTAAAATATTAAAATAGATTTTGCATTCTAATCGTAATAACTAATTAAATGTGTAACATATACTAGGAGAAATTAAAGACAAATTAGTTCAAGTTCAGCTTTCTAACGGTCGCCAATGAGCAACAGCTGGAGCTGTGCACAAGCTTTTTTCCCAAGCTGCAATTTTATGGAAAAAAGGAAGGAAACAGCACACCAGGCCTGCAAACCCATAACACAAGCCTGCCACACTGCTGCCTACTGCAGCCACATCGCTGGGACACAGGGACACATTTTCTGGAGAGCAAGCCTCAAGGCTTCGTTGCACCAGACAAATTTGGTAGCGGCACGCACAGGAAGAACCTCTCTGGAACATCTTAGTGCTGTGTACCAAGAGTTACTGATTAACTGAAGTCTCCTCCCAGGCTGAGAGGACTGTGCTCCCAGTATATGACCGTGTGCAGTTGGAAGACAGAAAGAGTTGGAGTGTGTTGGCACAGGACAAGCACAAAGAGCCAAGTGAAGTAATTCTCTGTTGTGGTTACCTTGAACTTTAACCAAGGTCAGACCACAATTTCCGTCAAGAATATTATAAGCCCACATGAATGCCTCTACATCAATAAAACCTTACAGTGCTCAGTTACTAGGTCTAAATATTTGGCTTTATATTGGCTAAATATTTGGCTCCTTGTGCCTCAAACTCTGGGCACACTCCACTCACAGCACAAGCTCTGGATATGGAAGGGGCTGGCAGCTGGTTATTGCTTTTCCCAATAAACCACCTGGGCCCAACTCCACACCATCCTCTGCTGTACCTGGACCTTTATGAAAGCTTAATGTAATTGAGAATTGTATTTTCAGAAGAGCAGCAACTCAGAGATCATTTGGCACCTGATAAGCACTTGGTGCTCAAAGGTGACTATAATTGCTGGTTAAATGTTTCATCACAGATACTTATTAAAGACCTGAAAGCACAGGCTAAAGAAAGCACCATCTCACAATGAAGCTCCACAACCAGCATTTCTGGTTTGACACGTCCCAGCCAACGATACCGGGATGCTTCCAGATCCTCACAGAAAGCAGCTCGTCAGCTGTTCCCTGCCATCCCACAGTAAGGTACCTCCATCCCACAGTAAGGTTCTTGTACAAGTTTTTCTTGTATCTGAGGGATTCACAAATCCCCAGAATTCCCTGCCTGATTTCCACCTGGACTAGAAACGCTCTGGCTAATTTGTACACAGCTATATAAAATGACTCAAATAATAAAATAATTCAAAGAGTGCGGCTTCTGAGTCTGTACTGTGTTTTTCAAAAATATCTCACTCAGTTCAAGCTCTTTTTTACAATGAACATTTAGGATTTATGAGACATTTACACCAGTATTCACTCACTTCCCCAGCAGTGCCCATTTCTAACCAACATAACCCATCGTTCAGATTACAGAAGTCCTTCCAAAAGGATAAAGTCCCAGTGCTGTGCAGCACTGGGCCACCCAGTGACCTATATACAGCAGCACTCCAGTCCAGCTTCTCTTCCATAATTAAACGAGCAACACTTCCCTCACTCAGCTGTCCTAGAACGCACAACCAATCACCCCAGAGAGGGATTTTTGGTTCAGGAGGACACACAGCCTGACCTGCACTCTGCAGAGCTGCACCACCATGTGCTTCAAAGCACAGTGTATCCATAGAATCATGGAACGGTTTGGAGTGGGAGGGACCTTAAACATCATCTCATTCCACCACTTGCAGGGGCACCTTCCACTATCTCAGGTTGCTCCAAGCTCCATCCA
>VXAX01002962.1:127334-189936 GCA_013399835.1 Leptocoma aspasia | reverse complement strand
GGCGGGGCCCGGCCGCGCCAGCCGGCAGCGAACAAGCGCCGGAATGGAGCCCCGCCCGCCCGGGAGCGGCAGCACAGCGCGCCCGGATTCCCTCTCCCACCTCCTCTCGGGGAAGGGATACACCTCACGCTTCCCTGCCAGCAGCATCAGCAAGCCAGAAGCGCGGAATTGTCCTCTGGAGGTCATCCGGTCCAAGCCCCTGCCCAGGCAGGGTTACCTAGAGCAAGTGACGCAGGAACACATCCAGGTGGGGTTGGAACGGCTCCAGAGACGGAGGCTCCCCTGTTCCCACCCTCAACGTACAGAAGTTCTTTCTCATGTTGATGTGAAACTCCTCGTGGTTGAGGTTATGGCCATTGTTCCTCATCCTAGCACTGGACACCACTGAAAAGTCTGGCATCACCCTCCTGGCACCTGCCTTTTGGGATAATTATTAATGGGATCCAGGATTTATCCAGGCCCACGAAAGGGCAAGGCATGTGGTGCCCATCAGCTTGGACCACAACCTGAGCTCAGATCTTAGCTCATTCTGCATCCCAGGCAACACTTCCTCCTTAAAAACAGTCAAAATTACCCAGAACCGATTTATTTTTTTATCTGTGACCCTCCTTAATAAATGTTTGCTCACCGCACCACTCTGCACAATTAACAAGCCCCATTACTAGATTGGTTAGTCATGCAAAAACCCTTCCCAAGCAGCGGTTTCATCAGAACCTGGCTCTGGCACACAGCTGGAGGAGGGTGTGACACACACACCCCCTTTTCACACCCAGCTTGCCACTGCTTTTGCAGGGATGCTGAGGTAATTAACAACCAATAAATGCCCGCTCTTAGTCACTCACAAAACAGGATGGCAGAAAAAAAGAAGTTAAGCAACATTAGGAGTAGGGTTTCTAGGTTCCATGCCTAACATCCCACAAAAAGTCAGGCTTGAAAAGCCACCTGCAGCTGCCTTGCACCTCCCTCCCACGTCCACAATGAACACATCCTTTACCAACGCCAGTGAGGGTCAAAAGCAACAAAAGTAAAAAGGAAGGAACGCACTGCCACTTCCACCACCAAACCCCAAGTGCCACATCTCCAGGTCTTTTAAATCCCTCCAGGGATGGGGGCTCCAGCACGGCCCCGGGCAGCTGTGCCAGGGCCTGAGCTCACTTTCAGTGAGGAGGAGCTCCAGACCTGGAGACACATCTGGGTAGGGCACACCCCCAGGAGCAGTTCCAGGTGGGAGGCTGGACTCAGACACCAGGAATAAGGGATGCTCTGGGTCCCAGCCTCTGCACACATCCATTTATTGATGACACTGCGATCCCACAACACACATTGCTGCTCCATTAACACAGAGAATTCCTGATTTAGCTCATTTCTCCAGGTATCAGTGCTGTCTTTAATGCTGACTAATTACCACTGATTATTCGTCTTAGCTCTATTCACCATGGAATAGATCTGCACGTGTATCTTCAGCAGATATGGATTCAAGACCAGGGGCTTGGAGAAACCTGGTCTAGTGGATGGTATCCCTGCCCATTGCAGAGCTGGAACAAGATTATATTTAATGTCCCTGGGATCCTAAGAGGTCTCCCTTGACCAGCCTGAAAACAAATTTCCAGTTCTTTCTAGATGTTGTTCGGTGCCATAGAACAACGGCACATTTTTCCATTTCTCTGACACACAAAAGGCCATTTCCAATGGGTATTTCCAAAGGGGAAAAAAAAAAAACAAAACAGAAGAGAGGGGGAAGGAAAGACCTGTTACAAAATTCTATTCTTAGAGTAAAAAATAGTTGTTTATGTTTTTCTCAAGATCCAGATCTGTAAATCCACAAGACTTGGAGTGTGCGGAGCTGCCAGGACTCATCCCGCCCGGATCCCGCGTGGCGATCCAGGCCGCGCTTTCCAGCGCGCCGCGCGGGGAGCGCAGCCTCCTCACTCGGAGCGGGATCAACCATTTTTCATCCTCCCGGGATGACAGACCCCTCCAGAGGAACCACTTTTAAGCGCAGGCAAATAGCCGGCACATTCCTCCAGCCCTCTCCGGAGCATCCCACACCCCGCTTCACCCCGCATCCCGCCCCGCTCAGGGCTGCGCTCCGCTCGCACCGGGGTGGAAACGCGGCCATCCATCATCCGTTCGGGATTCTGCAGCACCTCTTCCTACAGGCAGTAAGTGGTACTCGAAGGTTGCTCTGCCTCTACTCATCACAACTTCCCACCCTGCAACTTCTTGTAAGGCTTCCTGTAAACAGGACGAGTTGTTTTGCAGCCGCCTGTGCTGCCGGTGCAAAGCCCACCATCACCTGGTGGTGCTGCCGTGCCCCTTCACCCCCGGCCAGGCGAACTACAGAAACCTGCTGTCATTGCTCATCTAACACCGGCTTATCTCAGAGCAGGGATTTCATGTTCAATATTCCGGAAGAGCTCCAAGATGCCCGCGGAGGCACTGGCCAAGCTGCGGGGATCCTGCCCGGAGCCCAGGGCAGCGGCTGCCCGTGCCCACCCCGGCCGGGCTCCGAGCCAAGCGGCGAGCGCAGCCCGGCTCCTGCCGCTCCTCCCGGCCCGCAATTAGCACAGATCCGCTCCCAGAACGGGACAAGTCCCTCAGGCCCTGGGACGAGAGCAGCCAGGAGCCACGGCAGCCAACCCAAACAAGTCATTTGGCTCGCAGCCTGCGCCGTGTGTCCTGAAGGGCCCTCGGCAGCGGCTCCCGCTCACCTTTCATTCCACAGGCGCTTGGAAGCGGAGCAGGACGCACAGGCACCATAAATACCGGCCTCTGAAAGGTATCAGTCCTCTCCGGGGCTGGGGACACAGGGCTTTACACCCTCCATTCATCCCACCTCATTCCAACGCTGCAAATTGCTCCATGACCTTCTGCCAAGCTCACAAAACACTCCCAAAGGATTTTGCTTGACAAAGTCTTACTGTCCCTCCAATGCGGTTACACTGGAAAGCAGAACCATGGAAATCCTCCATCCCATGTAGCCAGTAAAAGGCCCCATTTGCCATTTCCCACATAGGATAAGCTCTCTACCAAAATTTAGTTTCACAATTCTCAACAATCAACCCAGTAATTTATTTGAATCAGTGAAACACAGGTGTCTCAGACACATCTTCAGAAAGCTTCAAGCAAAACTTGTGTGATCAGGGCAAGTGCAGAGGGAGCTCTCTGAACACACCCTTCACAGATTGTGTTCTGGAGCTGAGTTTCACATCCCCAGGACACAGCTCTCACTGCCTGCTCACCACCAACAACTGCAGAGATGATCCTGCTGGCAGGAGAAGCATTCCTGCTCTCCAACAGCTGCAGAGCAAGGTCACTGTGAGCAGCAAATACAACTGGTACTGACTTGATAAAGCAAACGCTTCTCGTGGCGTTCCAAGTGATGCAAAATAGGCATTGCATTTTCTCTTTTCCCAAGAACTCTTTGCAAAAATAATTATAATCATAATTCTTTGATTCTTTGTTCTTAATTCCTTATGGGTGTTTCACATTCTGCCAGCAGATCCAACAAAACCACCACTCAAATGTAAAAGCCCAGACACAGAGAAAGAACAGTTGGACTTGATGATCTTAAAGGTCTTTTCCAACCTGAAGAATTCTAGGCTTCTATGAAATGCCTCCTATGCACCAGCAGCATCTCAAAATTAACATTTCCATGCTGAGACACACTGGACAAGTTTGCCAAAGCCTTTCAGGGACACAATTCCTGTGAAGCTGCTTGTTTATATGCCCATGCTTTGGATTTTATTGGACACTTCACTGCCTTGTTTTTTTTTTTTGTAAGAAAAGCAGCCCTAAATGTTACCATTTTTGCAGACTGCAGGTTAAACTCTAGACACACAGTATCACTCCAAGTAGTGGTTCCTTTGACAAATTGAGAGTGGAAGGCAAAATTAGGTCACCTGAGCAATTCTGAAGAGTAATTCGGACACGATTTCACTTTTGTCTCCTGGAGAGGCCACGCTCCATCCGCTGTTTGTCATCACGGATCAGTGTTCAACCAGCAAACAAGAGAAGGCATCTGGACCAGAACACCATTGTGCTGCAGGGGACCAGCAGCACAGAGCCCAAACTCGGGAGCTCTCTGGAGCCACGGGGTTTGCATTAAGGCACTGATCTGTGCTCTCCTGCCACTCTGCACTTGTCCATTACACAGGCCTGAGTTCGCTGTAGGCAATTCTCTACTCACGTGAAGAGCAGAGACATCTCACAACAAAGCAGAGAAGAGGGGCTGCCAGCACCAAGTCAGCATTTGGCACCAGTAATGACCTTACTGTCAGCACAAGGAAGCCACACTCCTGTCCTAAAAACACTGCACGCTGAGCAGGAAAGGGAATAAGGGCGATGGGATGTGCAGTAAAAACACAACTCAATCGTTTGTCTCACCAGGAGAGAGGTAAAATGTTTGGCATTGCTTCTCCAGGAAGGCCATGCCTTATTGCCAGGGATATTCCACCACATGGGATAATAAAAGTCACAATAATTTTTGTTTTCATGTCTCAGTGTGGATGATGGTACTTCCTTTCACAATTATGCCTCTTATGTACTTCATAGTCTGAAAGGCTCTTGCTTAATAAGACTACATTATTTTACAAATAGAATAATGAAATACCTTTTACTCATATTCATTCATTAAAGATGAGGGAAGGGATCACTCATCTTTATGTGAAATGGAAAAAAATGAAGTTAAATCAATTATGATTTTTTTAAACCATGACACATACTAGCATTATTATTTTTAAAAAATTATCTTCAAGCAAATTCCAAATTCTGTAAAATTTCTGATGTCCAGGCATAGCAGGTTTGATCCCTGCAATTTACTTAAAAGAGCAGAATAAAACCCCTTTTTTTAAAGGGAAAGAGCACAAAACCTCTTGAATTCTTCTGCATGACTGAGATCATCCTTTTGATTTCTGCCCCCAAGCTGATGGAGCTGTTAAAATTAGTATATTGTGCCCATCCATCAGCTTCTCCTCAGCTTAAAAAGAAAACAACACACCTGACTGCAGCTGGATTTTTACTGAATAAACCAGGGTAGTCCTCAGTTATCTCCTCACTGAACAAAGAGGCATCCAGAGAATTAAGTGTGAGATTCATTTTCCCATTTTAAGTAAAGGTTTTTTTACATCACATCATCTGACAAAGGAGTTGTATCCTTCTGTTGTATTTAATTGAAGCAGCAGAACAGGAAAAAATAAAACAGGAAATTAAGGAGATCATAGAAACTACATATTCATACTTCAACTAAGACACTAAAGCTCGTTGCCACTTCAGAATCTCTTTTTAAATACAGGTGTTTATTAAGAGGTAATACATTAATATTACATTAACAGGTAATACATTAATATAAAGCCATGTTTGCCTCCACAAGGAACAGTGCAAATTTCAAGAAATCCTAACCTCAATTTGGATATTATGTCTTTTTTTTTTTCTTTAGAAGCTGAATGCTTTTTAACTCAGGCTATCATGCATTTCCTTTAATCCCCTCTCTGGCACAGTAAAATATTCTGAAAGGCAGCATCAGTTGTAACTCAGGACTGCACCTTTTGCTTATTACTTGTGGTGTTTCAGTTCCTCAGAAGCAGGAATATTTCCAGATGCCTGCCAGCTACCCAGTGTTCCTCATTTTTAGGCAGGTTGTTTTTCACCTCAAATCACCTAGACACTCAAAGAGATTGCAGTGAGGTAAAGAGAACTCAAGAAAGCACTTTGGACTAAACTTTCAGCTCCCAAATATTTTAAGCACGTGACTTTGTCATTGACAAGGATCTAGGTGAGCACTCAGTGACAGGGTGATCTGCAGGAAGCTGAGGCAGGCTCTGAAGGGCCCTGAATACAGAGGGTTGTGTGTTTATGGAAAAGGACTATTCCAAAAGCAAGGACCTGGATCCATCAGTGTGAGAAAGAGGGAGGATGTGCCATGACACCTGTTCCTGCCACAGCCACATCTATTAACTGAGCAGTGTTACTCTGCTGGGAACCTGATTCAATTGCTGCCACTACTCAGCATTTCCCTCCAAAGTGTCACAACACATATCACAGATTTTACTCTGGATTTTTTTTAACTGTAGGCAAGAAAATGAAGCAAGGAACAGGAATGGAATGGGTAGTCTGGTCTCATCTACAGGTAGATGACAGAAGGACTCTCAGCTATGATGTTCCATTCTGGATACAGACATTCCATAGGCTCAAACCAGACCTACCTCAGGAACAGAGGTTTGGGGTGCAGCTACAACTTTACACTTCCTTTTACAACCTAAGAAATGGAGTGTTGCTTTCCCCACAGGCTTCAGAGAGACCTTAGGGCAGCCTACCAGCACATAAAGGGGGCTTACAACAAACCTGCAGAGCAACACTTCACAAGGGCTTGTAGTGGACAGGATAAGGAAGAATGGCTTTAAACAAATGGGGGCAGGGATAGATGGGACATTGGGAAGGAATTGTTCCCTGTGAGGGTGCTGAGGCCCTGGCACAGGTGCCCAGAGCAGCTGTGGCTGCCCCTGGATCCCCTGGAAGTGTCCAAGGCTGGGCTGGATAGGGCTTGGAGCAGCCTGGGATAGTGGAAGATGTCCCTGGCCATGAGGGACACTGAGGTCCCTTCCAACCAAACCACTCAGTGGTTCTACACCACCACTCCTCTCTGTCTCTCCAGCTGCATACAGCCCCTGTGTAGGGCATTTTGTACACATTTATTGTACACATTCATTTATACACACCAAGGTCAGCCACGTGCCAGGCTTTGTGTGGAATTACACAACCATGGCCTTCTGGCTGAGGACAGAGCAGATGGAACCTGCTCCCAGCTCTGACCCTCCAGGTGCTGCCCTCAATAAGCCACCCCCCTGTTATGCAAGCCTTGCATTAAAAGTCTGCTCGATGCCTTTCTGCAACTGAACAAACCGTGACGTCTGTAAAAGCTTTTAACAATCGCCCAAACTTCTTAAAAAGCTTCTCCCTTTATAAACAAAGTACAGCAGCAAAGAAAATGTGATGTGAAATCAGCTTGAGTAGCTGTGTTTTCAAGCCATCCTCGAGCTAAGAAGCCAGAAAGGTTTTAACAACCAGAAGGAGAGTGGCTTTGGGTAAGGCACTTTTCTGCAAACTAGGCACTGACCCAAGGGGCACTGAAGGACAACAACAGGGTGTTTTTGTAAAATGAACAGCAAACCCCAACAGGTTCAATTCCTACACTGCTCAAGTCTCTCCTAGCTCAGTAGCTACACCTGCACACCCACCTTGGGAATGGAAATGCCACCATGCAAGGGGAAGAAGGGAAGAGAAGAGGAGTCTCCATTTAGACCAGAAATTATCCTTAGGAAATCCCTCCAGTGAAGGATTACAGTTTTTGGGATGTACAACCAAACTAACGAGGAGCAACGTGAGAGAAGAGTCAGGGACGCTGAAGGGGCTCGGCTGTTTCCCTCCAGATTTTCAGGAATGTTGAACAGTGGCAGGAGGCAGAGATCCAAAACACTGGTTTGGATCAGCTGGGAAATGGCTATTGAACACCAGCACTGCAGTGCTTTCAACAGATTTAGAATGGTAAAATCACAGAATGGTTTGGGTTGGGAGGGACCTCAAAGCTCGACTCATTCCACCCCTGCCATGGCAGGGACACCTTCCACTAGCCCAGGTTGCTCCAAGCCCCTTCCAACCTGACCTTGGACACTTCAGGGATCCAGGGGCAGCCACAGCTTCTCTGGGCACCCTGTGCCAGGGCCTGCCCACCCTCACAGCCAAGAATTTCTTCTGTATTCCAAATTTCTATATGTTCAGCCTGTCTCTAATCCACAGACAAAGATACTGCTTGAACAAAAGATTAATATCTGAAGAGAGCATTTTCCATCAAGGAAATACATTTCTTAACAGTAACTTTTAATACATAGATTTGTCTTAAGGCACTACAACAGCACACAAATTCTCCCTTCACCATCTCACAGCCCACTTTTTACATTCTATTCCTGTTCAGCAGCATTTCAATGGACAATCTGCCTGTTATCTGAAGACCTACCATTAGTTTTAATGCAGAAAACTCATCCTTTAGCACTTCAGAAGATCTGCCTGAAACAGAAGCACTCATTAACGCAGAGACCAGCAGGAAACACAGCTCTATATGAATTTTGATTAGACTGGCTCTGAAAGGAGAAGCTAGTTCCTGAAGCCAGCCCTTTCACCATGCACAGGCCTATAAAATATGCCATTTCCTCCTGGTCCTCCACTTCTGCTCCTGCCCTCCCCCCGTTATTCCAATGGTTTCCATGCCATTTCATTAACAGGATAAAAAAATTAACATAATTTTCTAACATGCCAAAAAAAAAAGGGGGGGGGGATTGGGGAGGGGGCTGGAAAATTCACTTCCTTGCTTTTGCTGTTTTAGCTCCAAAGCTAAGCAAGCCCAGCTGCTCAGGAAATACCATTGGAATGAACACATTATTGAACATGGAAGAATCAATCGAGATTGCTGTCAAATATTTCACATGCTGCAAGCAGGCCAGCAATCAAAGGGCTCTTACGAAATACTTCTCAGCCATGTTGAACAACTTCATCTTTCAAAACTCGGGCACGTGATCAAAATTACTTCCAAAAAAAAATCACAGAAAAAAAACTGAATTAGAGGAATTTCACCAGGAAGCCAGGAGCTATTTTTTGGTTTTTTTGTTATTAACCCCTGACGTAACATGACTGTTCTCTAGATATTGCATTTATTCCAGACCAAATGAAAAGGGGGGAAAAAGAAGTTGTAGCTAAAGATTACTTCTTTTCAAATAGCAAAGCCTGCTTATTTTGTGACTGATTTCATCCTGGATTCTTTGCACTGACACATTTGCTGACAACACACAAAGAACACCAACTCTTCTAAAGGACAACTTCAGCCTATTTTGCTGTAAATACTTGAACCCCATGGAGGTTTCTCTTTGTCAGCTGACAGTGATGAACAATTTGACCATGCCAGAGCTGCTCAGGGCTCTCCTACAGCCATGAGGAGGAAATTTCAGAGCTTGGAGCAACCTGGGATAGTGGAAGGTGTCCCTGCCCATGGCAGGGGGTGGAACTGGATGAGCTTTAAGGTCCCTTCCAGCCCAAACACTCAGGGATTTTATACCAGGTTTCACAAGTCCTGATGCAACAGATTGGTTTGTTTATGGTTTTCCTGCATTTTTGTAATGCTGTGACACTCTGAAGTAAATATCTGCAGCAAGTCTGTTCTTCCTTGCATCAACAGATGGAATGTAGCTGCCTGTTCAGCTCCTTTTCCAAGCAAATCATTTGGATTCTTACTTACTTCCCTTTAAAGAACCTTTTGGTGGCCTTCATCATCTGACAGTTCAGAGCTTGCAGCACACAGGAGGACACTGTGAACTGAGGCTGTTCTTGCAAGTTCTATATTCCTCCATTACTAAGCTTAAATAACCAATTTTTGCTGGGTTTTTCTTATTTTTTCTCTTAACTGTGTTGACCATAAAGCATTATCATCTCATGGAATTTAGCTTTGGGATATTCCATTTGGCAGTATCTGAAGTTTTTTGTTTCTTTAATATCTGCTATCATGTGCCTTTAGTTACTGAAGTGTTCCCAGAAAGGGGGCCACTTCATTCAAAAGCTCTGTACCTCCACAGGAAACAGAAAATGAAAAGTCATGAAAAAAATCACAAAAAATGAACAACCAACCCTCAGAGTACAGTGTAGATAAACCAGAAAAACACCCTCAAGCACCTCCTCTTTTCCCTCCTCACCCTAACATCCACAAGATGCAAAGAAGATACAACCTTCATAATTCTGTGACTCCATCATGAATAGAAAAACATTAATAACCACTATATATTATCCACTATTATCATTTCTGGCACCTCAAAACACTGCCCCCAATGTATATTTGAAGCCTGGCTGAAATAAATTGTTGCACAAGGATGATGCTATGCATCCTTCCATTTACAGCCCAGACAGGGGGTTGAGTAAATTTCTTATAAAAGCAAATAATTACAGAAAACTTAAGCCCCCTGCTGCTCCTAATTTGAACTGTTCTTTCAGCTCCAAGCCACAGCATTTGCTAATGGCCTGGATTACTTAGCAGAAATTAAGTTTTGTCTTAGACTCTCTCGAATTAATGACCTCACTGTGGAATAAGCTTTGTGAACAAGAGTCCTGAGGATCCTGGCAAACACATGAAAATAAAGAGAACACAGGTTTTGAAGCTGAAGCCTAAAAGGCTGCTTTAAAATTACAATTATTTATGACAGATGAAAGCTGAACAGATAAAGTATTTGCCTTCCTGAGTAGAGAGAATGTGCTATGTCAAAATTCATTCAAAAATTCAAGTCTTGTCCACCTTGAAAAACAATGAATGTCTTTATTTTCTCTTTCCTTCTTATCAGGAGCGGATTTTCAAGTATGCTCCTTCATCTTTTGTTACAGCTTTTATGTCCAAGTCAAATAGTTTGCTCTTGGCATATGTGAAACTAAATACTGACAGTTATTGACTGTAAGAGGAAATTCTTAATTGGATGAATTACACCCTCTTGAGTCTAACAACAATTCTGTAGAAATGTTAAATCACACACAATTGCTTGCACCATGATTCCCATTTTTTATTATACAGCTCAAGTTCCCAGAATTATACCTTACTGCATTGAAAAAAACCAGATTAATTGAGTACATTCATATGAAGATTTATCAGTTTCTTACATTTATGCACTTCTAAGGTGTTTGGTACTTCAATTAACTAGTAATGTTATGAATTGTACAATCAGAACGCTCTTGAATGATGTTTAATTAAGATTCAAATGTCATAACAAAGGTTATCAGAGGTGTATTTAAAAGTATGTTTTACCTGGGAAAAGCTCATCTTGATTCAAGCTGTGAAGTGATTTGAAATTCAGTGAACTGGGGGAATTATTATTAAAGTAGAAGGCACAGATCCTCTGAAGAAATACTGAATTCCAAAATGTACAGGTTGCTGAGCAATTAACATAAATAATTCTGACCTGTCCCTTTTCCTTGTTTCCAACTGAAATCGGGATGCTCATAGCATACAGAATATTCTCATGAGAGAAGGACTGCGATTTTTTGTCCCACCAAACAAACACCTCAAGGAGAAAACTGCCAGGTGAAGAGTTCCAACTATAGCTGGGATTTTTTACAAGTCAAAACAATCCAGGTTTTATGCAGTAATAAGAAACCTAACTGAATTATGTCCTTCTGTCCAAAAGGAAGGAGTGAGGTCACAGACAGCTGCCAACTGCACCTTGGTAAGAAGCACTTTTTAAAGTGCTAAATTCTTTACCCACCTTACATTCTCTCTGGTCTCTCTTCACCAGGCAAGGAAGTGAAGTAAAACTATCTTTGCAATTAATATCAAAGAAAATCATGATGTGATCGCAAGAGGGTGAGAACACCAAGAGGAACTGGCTTATCTAAAATGTGGATTTTTACCCCCAGGTTGGTGACGCAGCTCCTCTGACTGGAGACCACCCGAACCTCTGAAGGGCCCCAAAGGACACAAAACCTGTGACAGATTCATCAGGATTCACTGAACTACGGCTGAGATTGGCCAAAACACACAGTGCAAAGCCTGGTCCTCAGAAATCACACAGTGACAAATCTCTGGCCCGCCAGCCAGCCAGCACTAGGGAGCTTTGGAAAAACAGGCTGCAGCTTCTGCACAACGTTTTACTGAATTTGGCAGGTCTCAGTTGCAAACAAACTCAACAGATTTTGAAGGCACAGCCTTAGGTGTGCTGGGTTAGAGCCACATGAGGAGCGTTGAGGCTCTGCTGTCACCCTGTACCTGTCACCCCTGGCCATCGGCAGGCAGATGTGGCTGTTCCTGGAGCAGAAAAGCTGGGCAGCCACCAGCAGTCCTTGTGTGCTTGCCTCCAGCTACTCTCACAAGAGATCACATCCAAAGGAGTCAGGGAAACAGACACAGACAGGTACCTTGGCAATCCTTCAGTGCCAAGCCTACAGCTCAGTTCCCAGCCACTTCCTTCCTGGGCCAGCTGGACCTAACGTGGCTTTCATTCCTCCTCCAGCCTCAGTCTTCACCGATGTCTTTCTTCACACACAGGAGGGAAACAGGACAGAAACCCACCTGAAACAGACTCCCACCAGAGCTGGGGGGAGAGCAGAGGGGAGCTAGGGAATGGGAAATACTTCCAGAAAGTTTTGTTAAACATGAGTAATGGGTTTGGGGTTTTTTTTCCCAGCTGCAGGTCACGCACCAGACAGGTTTTTTACACAGGTTTTGGCCTGACCTTGCCTTGTGCAGTGGCAAGACTAGATGACCTCCTGTGATCTCCCCAGCCTGAATTTTCCTGCACAGGTAAAGGTTTTAAAGCTGCTCAAATATGATTTTGCTATATTAAGTTTCATATAAAATGAAAACACTCCAAAAAATTGAGTATTTCTCTAAGGAAAGCAAACTCATATCTATCCCTTTCATAACATTCTGTGTGGTATAACAAAGTGAGAGAACAAAGCAATTGGAGGGATTTTCCCCTTCATAACAAGCACACACAAATTATGAAGGTTCAAGCTTAAGAAAACAAAAAAAAAACCCTAATCATAACATATTAACATTACAAGAAAAAAAATCTCATTAAAGCCATAGCAATATTGCAACAATGCCTCCTGATTCAAGTAATCATATATTAATAAGCCTAAATCATATTTTATACTGGAATATCACAGAAAAGAAGAACCATGTCCAAAATAACAATCTTTAAAGACGTTGAACCGTCTCCTTTAAATATTTTAAAAGCAAAAACAAACAACTGCTGGGTAGCAGAACTAAAGGGGCTTTACATCAAACAGCAGCTATTACTGTGTGGAAGCAGAGGTCAGCCCATCATGTGCTCCCCATGTGAAAGGCTCCTGGGTTGAGTTCCCAGCACCTCCCAGTGAGAGAAGTGCTGAGGGAGGGAGAACTTGTGTCCTTACCTATGGACAAAGCACTGAGTGCTTTGGCTGTAGGAAACACTTTACCCCAAAACCTTCCCAGTTTCCAGTACTTTTCTCTTCCTGTCACTCCAGGCACTGCTCTCTCTCCATTTCCACCCAGAAAACACAACTGTTAAAGCAGCAGCTCTGGAGCAGGGGCTCCACAGCCAGGGTTTGATTTAACATGGAACACAGGTATCCATCCCTTCATGCTTCAAAGCAGCCTCCCTCTTCTAACCCCTCCTTTTTATTTGTCTATAAAAAAAGCCTAATTACTCAGCTGCACCATTTTCTGCAAAAACATTTGAACACTCCCACAAGATGCACTGGCTTGTTTAAACACCAGGTAATAGGAGCATGTAAAAGATTCATCCTTCCATAAAAAGCACTTTCAGTCGTGTCACACAAGATAACATTCCAAAACATAACTCATCCATTAGCAAAATTAGTAAGCCTAATGTATGGATCACCAAAACTCCCACTTCAGGGACTGCCAAGTTTTTCTCTCTGCAACAAGTTCCATGACAGCTTTCTTTAAATAGCTGAAATTTCAAGTACTTTCCAAGTAAAACACATACTGTGAATTTCAAGCATAACCATACAATAAAAATCATATTCATACAACCACCAGCACTTCCAGGTCATTCCCCTTGTACACCATTATTTTGTAATGATGCCACAAGACATTTTCATTAAAAAAAAACAGATGAGGTTAGGATTTTCTAGCACTTAGTCCAATCAGAACAAGATTCAAAGACAACTTCTGTGAGAAACTCGGAGTTACTCCTAAAAACTGAACTTTCTTTTAACACAAAGAGTTTGTTCCTCACACAGGCCTCAGTGACCCACTGACAGAGTAAAAGGTGCTGCTCACAACTGGCATTTTCACACATTGGAAATGCTGATTCATGCATATGAAAAACTTAATTCATGAAGGGTTTTATGCAGGTGCTGAAAAACACCTAATGAAGTGTTCATTACTCACTTCAAGAGCTCCTGTCTTTTCCAATACATACAGTTTGGGCTCCAAATGTTATTGAATATGTATATTCCTACTTCACAGCAAATTATAAACTTGCTCTTTTACTGCTTTAGGTATTTATATTCACAATGGAAAGAAAAAAAAACTCATGCAGTTTTGCATGTATTCATGATGTAACTATTCAGCAAATCTAATGCTAAAGGTTAATCTTGAACAGGGACCAGATGTTCAGTCAGAAGGAAATTTTTCTCAAGAGGAGATACCCAGGAAGTCTGTCTCTCCAATCTCCTCCAGCCCACAGAATTTCCCACCACACTTTCCAACTGGGAAAAACCATGAATCAGCCTCCAATTTAACCATGTACAGAGCAGAAATCCCAACTCTGAGGGCTTCAGCACAGAACCTGTAAAGCACATGCAGCACTCACAACATTCTAAAGCATTTAGGTGAGCATCATACCAAGCACACACAGCTCCCATCAACAACATGATTCTTGCCACAAGCTTCAGAAGAACTTTTAATTCTCTAAAACCTGAGCCATTGAGTTGTTCCAGCTTAAATGATAAACAGAGCACTCGCTCTGGATTCTGACCAGCAGAACATTTCACAGTAAGTTTAACACCAGTGGATAAGCTTGCTAAGTCTTCTCTTCTCCAGGATGAGCAGTCCCAGCTCTCTTCAGCCTCTTCTCACCTGAAAGATGATCCAGTCCCTTCCTCATCTTTCAGTCCCTCAACAGATCTGCTCCAGTAAATCCATACCTTACTTTCACAAAGCAGCCCACAATTACCAGTAGGAGTGCAGAGGAAGGATCAGCTCCCTCTCTGTCCTTCAGTCTTCCTTCAGAAAAGGAATCCTATAACAGTCTGGATTGGGTGGGAAGGGACATTAAAGGCCATCCCATTCTATCCCCTGCCACTAGCCCAGGTTGCTCCAAGCTCTGTCCAACCTGGTCTTGGACACCGACAGGGATCCAGGGGCAGCCACCCTGTGCCAGGGCCTCCCCACCCACACAGGGAACAATTCCTTCCCAGTATCCCACCTAACCCTGTCCTCTGGCAGCAACAAAATTTTGCCTTTCACTTCTTAAAGCCATGGGAACCATTAGGAATAAGGAACCTAAGGCTGAGGCGAGGCTAAGGACAGGGTTAGCACGGGCTACCACATACCCTTCTTGTATCCAGGAGAATTTTAGCTCATGCTGAATTTAACCTCTTGTACTTGGCAGATCTTGTTTCCCTCTGCACGAGAAAGAAAATAAAACCCCCACTTAGGTAAGCCCACAGGAACAACCCATTATCACAGCACACACTGCTAACTCACAAACACCACCAAGTTCCCCCTGGCTCCAGCTCAGCGTTTCCCAGCTGCCAAAATGGAATGTACACCCATGGATCTCTCCTGGCAAGCATCCAGCTGCAGATGCTCACAGATTTTCAGTTACTTGCAACAGCGGAAGGCCGTGTTTCAAAATGAGGATAAAACATCTATCCCCAGAAAGAAGAGGATTAGATATTCATTTAGGGGTTTTCATATTAAATCCAGATCCTGCTAACAATGGGATGCCCTCTAAACCAACCCTAAATCCCCCTGTGGCCCCAACATATCCTAAGGTATCTTTAAGCTATTCTGCAACCCAGCAGGACAGAAAAGCCCTTCCTCAAGCCACTGTGAGTGAAGAGGGCAAAACACAAACAGCACAAAGGAAAGTTTATGGCTAATTACACAACCTGTGCTCACCTCCTGCCCTTCCACTACCCAGGATCCCACTGCAAAACTCCTTAAAAACAGAAATTATTTGCAGAATAATTTAAAACAGAAAAGAAAGGTGTTAAAAAGCCTGAAGATATCATTTTTATTGGCTAAAAAAACCAACCCCGGGTCCCATACTACTCTCATGACAGCTTTACTTGACCGAATCTTCTTAAGACTTTTCTGCTCACACACATTTTGGGGACAACCACAAGCCTTACACAGGCTTTGAACACAAATTATTAACACTGCCAATGGCATTATGATCATCAGGAGAAATCTACCCAAAAGCTTCAGCTGCATTTTGGGTTTTCTTCTGGACTGGTTTTGGGCAGAGTATGGCAGCTTCAAGCCGTATAAATCCACCAGAGCAGGACCTGTCTTGGCTCAAACATTTCAACAAACACCTAATAAATAAGATATAGGGGAGCTGTATTATCATACTAAGGAATGATGATTTTACTCACCCAACAAGTATTTTTCAATAGCCTCCTGAGTAGCTTAAGGTTGCTAATAATACAATTATTGATTAAGGCAAGAAAACATACCAACCAAGCCATAATTTGGAGTGTAAATCTTATGCCTTGACCTTTCTGAAATGCTTCAACCATAATGAAATAAAACTGACAAATATTTCATTTGGAAAAGCACACAAACATATTTTATATTTCTCTGGAAAAGGTGTCACTTGAAAATCCACAGCCCTTTCCAAGCTTTAGATGGGATACTTATTGAATCATTAAGGTTGGAGAAGACCTCCAAGACTGAGCCCAACCATTAACCCAGCATCACCACAGAGCTGCACATCTACAAATATTGCAGGTTCTACAAGCACAGCAACATCAAACTGTGCTCATCTACCAGAAAATCCACTGCAGGAAATCTGTTTCCAGTATTTGACACAGACAGACAAGCCTTTAGTAAGGATCTGCTTCAACCTAAGTATCAATTTCCTTCAAATTGGAAGTACACCTGTCAAGGCAAAAATGCCTGTATTTTATATTTTCCAACGTAGGCATCAGGAATTTCATAGCAGCAAGGATTGCTGTCACTGGGAGCAATTGATCTGAGAGGTACAACCACTTCTTGCCTGCCTTCCCAGGCAATCTCTAGGACAAAATATGACCATTTGGTTAAAGCTGTAAAAGTCCATTTCCCAGCTGATTCACAAACTGCCTCATCAAGGCAACTCCCACACCTGTATTTTCCTCTATTCACTATGGTAATATTCACTTCAGCCATCTCTCCTAAGGCTGTTACAGCCACGTGCTGCCATCTGACCCTCATTTCTTCTGCAATATTACATGATTTTACCCAGCAGCCTGAGGACTGCATTCAAATTCATGCACTTAGTTACAGGTACAGTGGAATATTTCCAGTCTTACATGATTTTTTTTAAAACCAGGCAAGAAAAGCGATTTATATTTTATTTTTTACCATCAGCCCTTCAAGGCAGGTTTCAGCCATAGGAGAACACTGCAGGTAATTGAGATTCTCCTTCAGTTCCAGCACTGCTACAGCCAACATGAGAGACAGGAAAGATGGCACTGACGTGCCTGCTGGAATACCAAAGTGTGCTGTGACCTTCCCATCTAAAGCTACTTCACGTGTCTATTTTGTGATTATTCCACAGCTCAGGTGAATGTATCAGCTACCTAAAATCTAAAATTACTTTCTCGGTTCCTTGCCCATCATTCAAACAGAAACCAATTCCTCACTTCCTCATCTGCTTCCCAGTCCAGGAGCATTCATTTCATTTTCAGATATTGTAAGAAATTTCTGCTAAATTCACTATGGTTCTTTTTCCTGTCCTTCCTGCCAGGTCTTCAGAAGCCTCTTCAGCTACAGTGAATTTCTGCAGAGAACATTTGTAGGTTCCCTTCCCTATAATTAAATTAATTCAACTATCTTAGTGAAGTTTAATGGAATGGCTTCCCATTTTGTTCACAATACCCTGACAGAAGAGAAATGGTCACCTAACACAACAATTAGGTTTTTTCCAAGGCCTACAACATTCCTGCTTTCCCAACTTTTCCAAAGTAATTTCAGAGGAAGAAAACAAACTGCAGGAAAAATACCTTTTTCAACCATTCATTCTTAAGAGATATAAAAACATCAAAATGCTCAAATGGGAAAAACAACAACAACATTTGTGGGGTTTTTTTATTCTCTCCAGTACCCCATAAAAAACTTTTTTTCCAGTCACAAGGGACAGAAGTGACATTCCCATTGTCTACAGGCAAGACAATTGAATTTGATGTCTGCTGATAAACAATGAACAGGAATAAAAAGTTTGCAGAAGCCACACACTTGCTAGAAGGCAAATCTGAGGATCTGCTGGCCAAAATAAAGATTAACACGTGCCCATGGCCACACACAGAGGACAAGACCTACAAGATCGGGCGCTGAACAATGGAAGAGAGCCCCAGATATTCCTACACAAGTGAGGGAACCATTCCTTAGGTCAGGTTACATTCCAGAATTTGAGATGTTCTGCACAGCAAAGATCAAAGTGTTAAAATAAAGTGACAAAACACAAACCAGACAAATTCCAAGTGCAGGTTTGAGCCACCAGGCAACAGCGACCACCAAAAACTGGAAAAACAGATTTTCATCCTGCTGACTGGAGAAAATGCCACCCAGGTGAGGAAGGAGAGGAGGAAGATTCTGGAGCAATTGCAAAGCAGAGCAACACAAATTCTGCCTCAGACATTTAATTACAAACACGGCAGTCTGGGAAAACAAGGAGGAGCTGCTGCTGGAAGGCCTCGGGTCAGCCAGCCCAGGGGAGGGAAGGAAGCACAACAGGCCTGATAAGATCAGCTCCTGCCCCCAGGAGACTCGGCTTTCAGCCCAATAAAGAACATCTTTAAAACCAGGACTGAACATCCACGGAGAGAGCCCAAGTGCAGGGAGAGGGGTTCAGCCCAGAGGCCATGCTACAAAACCAGCCCCAAACACCACTCCTGAAAGGAGTGAAAATTCATGTTCTTATTCCCCTACCCAGGGGGACAAGGTGCGACTGGGATTCAATTTTCAGAAGCAGTCTGAGTAAACAGACCCACTTCAAACCCATTTAAGTTACTGAAACATACAGGAACACACGATTTCAAAAATCAAAATCATCATAATAATCCAGGGAGCTTCCCTGTCTCAAAGGATTTCATCCTCCTGGGAGACCTGGTAAAAGGAAATGACTCCTCCACAAGGAGAGCTGCCACTGTCCCTTTCTGGAGCTGTGCAAGACAGCAACACCAATGGTCCCAGAAAACCAAAGAGATGGCAGTGATGGCTGCAGCAAACCCAAAATAAGGGCCTTCCCTCTCCTAAAGACACCCACAGCTCTTCCAAGGCATTTGAACAAAGCCATCATTCCCAGTGCATTCTGGAAGCAGATGTTTTCTAATGCCCAACAGTTTGGAAAACTATTCTAACCACAGCCAAGCCACAGACTTGCTCCTGATTGAGCTGTTTTGGTAACAAAGCCAGGTCTCTTCCCTTGTCTTCTGCTTTCAGATGATGGTTTGAGGTTTAATCTGACATTTTCCAGCAATCCTTAAGTAAAAACAATTATCCCTTTGAGACTTGTTTAGGATAACTTCACAATTTCAGTCATACACCTCAGTCCCCTGGGGGCTACTGTACATTTTCCATTCCCTTACTGTATAATTAAACGTTTAGTATGCCACGAATTTCTACCTCAACCTCTCTGCTTTACATTTGTCAACAGACTTTACTCTGTCCTCATTCCATTCCTTACATTAGTTTAACCTGGTAAATTACATTCTTAGCAAAAAATGTTGTTCTTCTTAAAATACAAGCTTCTCCAACTCAACAAATATCCACATTGTCAGACAAAAATGTTGTGGAAGAGAAGGGTGACCCACCAGGATTCTGTTATGCCCTTAAATCCACTAGGAACAATGCATCTAAATTCAAATTAAAACATGACACAGAGCAAAGTGTCCCCAGAAATAATGGCATAAACTCAGGAAGAAGTGATAAGCAAGGAAGAACTACTGGAGGGGGAGAGGAGAAGAGCTAAGACACAAAAGGGAATCACACATTACCCAAAACTGTATTTTATGACAACTCAGCCTAGGTAAATCATAAATCTGCTTCATGAAATCTAGTCTTGGCAAAGTTTAAATTAAGTAAGCAAAGAACAGAAACTCCTTATTCTTAAACAGAATTGGAAGTGGCCTAAAACATCAGTTTAAAAAAAGAATAAACAAAGATTTTGCTTGTAATTATTCCCTGTACTCCAGAAAGTATTCACACAGTTGTTACCTATACCACAGTTGCTTCTGTGCTGAATACTGAACACCTGTTAGGAAATACAACAACTGTACAAACAAGCTGTATTCTAGTTACATAATATTCCAAATTATACCTCTCTTTACATTTCTATAGCATTAAACCTGAAAGAAGATTGCCTTTCCATGGAAGGGATCTGGGAACCCGCAAAACAGCCAGAAGGCAAATGCTTCTAAGAAGTAGGTCACTCCTGCTGCTTCAAAATTATTTACAATCCCCAAACAACCCGTTGTAAACACAGCCAGCATTAACGTCGGAGGCATTACGGGCAAACCAAGCACGTGCACCCAGAGAGGGGAAAGAAAACACTGCAGTTCAGCAGTCACTGTCAAGCAATAGGTAACTCTCAAATAATAGCTGCTGACTCCAAAAAGCCACTTTTCTTGCACTGAAACAACAGCAGTTCATGTAAAATTTAGGCACAGCCTGAGTTCAACGAGGTACAACTGTCCAAAGCACGTGACACAAAACATCTATGTGTGTTCCATGTGAATTTGACCTCATTAAAAAAGGGTGTATTTGATACTTTTCACTGTTTTCTAGGCAAGAAAAAGCCAATTCCTTCCAAACCTCTGCTTTGCAGGGGCCCAAGACATTTGGCCAGCCCCTCATTAGCTTCAGCTGATACCCACTAACTCTTCTGGGATACCAACAGCATTTGAAGGACCCAGCCTTCACACACTGCTCTCAATTTTCTGCCAGCACAGAGGCAAATCACTGTTTACACACAGCCATCCTACACCAAAGAGCTAAAACCCCATAAATTATAAAAGCCAGTCCGTCAAACCTTATCTTTATACCTGCAGTAATTCCGCAGTGCGACACAGCCTGACTTGGAGTCCCACTCCCCCACCCAGCCTTCACATCACAGCACACTTGGAGCAGAGACTCCTTAAAAACCAACAAACTGAGGTCAACTCACAAAAGAAATGTGACTTCCTAGTATTTCATTCTGCTGGCAAAACAAGATGCCTCTGCAGCTGTAATTGTCTTTGGAGCGCAGCCATTTACGTGCTTTCACTTTCCAGATAAAAATGATCCTCATCTTTCCAGGATACAGGACCATCAAAAGGGAAAAAAACATGTCACCAGCACCATTTATCCTACATAGGATGCATGTGTGGGGTTACCTAGGTTGACCTTCCTTACCACACTCAGCTCAGCACCAGATGGGATTTAAATACACATTCCCCCCATCCTAATACTACTAAAGCATTTCCCGCTGTGGAAAATGCAGGAATTAGTACCTGCTTCAGAACAAAGGAATTGTGGTTCAGAACAATTCCTTCCTGAAATGATCTGAAATGGTCAGGCAGAAAACAACAGATGATAGAGTCGTTCCATGAAAAACAGTGAAAACCAAAATCCCTTCTTAACTCAAATAGTGATAAAAAATGTGGAATTAAAACTGCACAGGTAGCACCAACACATTTTTTCTTTAAAATGTGCTTCTCCTCTTTGCAGGCATGCAAAGGATCTGCACACAGAGGAACTTTCCCAGGCTTGGTCCTAGGATAGCAGTTGGCTATCACCAGCTGCAAACCAGGGAGACATCAGGGACCTTATAGAACTCCAGTCCTATCTGTTCAGTGGAATAAAAATCACCACAACCTTGCAAAGGTCAAAAGCTTTCTCTCAGAGCCAAGAACTCCCAGTCTGTTTGCTACAGGTCTCACTACTTGACACAAAACAGAAATCAAAAGTACCTTGTGGTCTGGAAGGTCAGTGAGGCCAACTACAGGTACGTCACAAATAGAAGAGAGGACCTGAACCACCACAGAACTATTTTTCTTTTTAAATTACCACTGTGTATGACCTTATCAAAAGGGAAAAGATTTTCAAGGGAGATAAACATCAACTGATAAACCAGACCAGGAAAATCCAAGTCCTTTTACTAGGGAGGCAGAGAAGCAGATTCATTGACAGGCTGCAGCCAGGCCAGGGAGGACCCTGCCCCTCTCTGCGCTGCACTCGGGACAGTTTTGGGCACCACAGAAGGATCTAAAGCTGCTGGAGAGCACCCAAAGGAGGGACACAAAGATGCTGAAGGGCCCAGAAGAGAAGCTGAATGAGGAACAGCTGAGGTAAATTGGCTTGTTCTTCTGGGGAGATTGAGGTCAGACCTCCCTGGGAGCTGCAGCTTCCTGGTGAGGGACAGCTCCCATCTCTACAGCCAGGGACAGGACCCAGAGAACAGCTGGAGCTCTGTCAGAGAAGGTTTAGGGTGGCTATCAGGAAAAGGTTCTTGTCCCAGAGGGTGGCTGGGCACTGAACAGGCTCTCCAGGCTGAAAAGAGCCCAAGGTCAGTGCTGGGAGAATGCTTGGACTCAATCTTAGAGGTCTTTTCCAGCCTTAATGATTCCATGACCCTACACTGGTGCTGCACACGAACTAGGTAACCATGCAGAGCTGTGAGATCATTCCAGAATCAGAGAGAAACACAACAAAACAGGAATCTGGTAGATTCTCTTAGGATACTCATCATACATGAGTATGATAATGGTTTCTTTCATTTTAATTTTCTTCTGAAGTGCTGTTACCCCTCATTGCCCTTCCAAACCACAGCTGACCACAACGGCAATGAATTTGGTCTCAACCAATCTGAATGGCCAAAAGTCAAGCGTCTTGTGCTGTATTTTAAGTTACCTGAGCAAAATTCAAGCCAGCTCTTATGGCAGTCGTGATGTGATTTGGCTTAGGTTCTCCTAGCTCTGCTTTCAGGTTGTGTGTATATTCCATAGGGTGCCTGCTCTGTAAGCACAGCTGTATGTGAAATTTAAATACCACTTCCAAATCCCTAGAACGCTTTTCTAGCCTTAGCTAAAATACCCATGTATTCAATTATCACTTATCTCTTACGAGGAACATTTATTTTCATCATTAACCGAGCACGTGCCCATCAATTTTTAAAGCTATGGTTCTTCCAAGGGAGAGAACAGTAGCTGAAAGGGCTTTTATTTTCTTGTGGCGAAGGCATGCTAAAATAGACATAAAACGCCTGGCGTAGTGGAGAGCCAGGTGTCCAGTTTTCCTCTTAATGGCTGGAGGCAAAGAGCAAAAATAGCTTTGACCCACTTCTGCAGGAACCCATATGACCATTCTGTGTTAAGCTCACACAAACGCAGAACACGCTCCTATTCTGTTAATTTATTCTCCGCAGAAAACAGCTGAACCAAAGGGATTTTCAACTCGCTTCACTTGCCATACACGCTCTCCAGAGTTCATCCCGGTAAAAAATTACATTTATTTAAAGATATTATTATTTTCAGACAAGTACCATAGCACAGTCTTACTGGGAGGAAGTGGAATTTTTAAAAAAAATGGAAATCGGGAATTTTTCAAGCAAGAAGCTTAGATAAAATCCTCACCGTAGCAGCAGTGCCTGTATCATTCCCACCAGGCTTACTCTGCTGCAAAAGCAACACTTACAGTGAATAATCATCAGCATACATATGGAATACTGATAACGGCTTTGGAGAATACGGAAGCTCATCAGGATAACAGAATTACGAGAATAAAGGCGAGTTATTTACATATATTGAGCTATCCCTTCACATCCAGCTTTGTCTTTATTCTTCAAGCAACCCATCTTCCAGCTGATTTTTATCATTATAAGGGCAACACTAAACAGATACCTGCCTACAAGCAGAGTTGCTCATAAACTTATTTCCACATTCAGAAAGAGCAGTCTCTTTTTATAGCACAGGTGAATAGGACACATCAAGCGTATTTTCAGTTTTTCTCCTTCAAGTTACAGACACTGAGAAGAGTGCCCTCAAATAGAATGGGTTGGGCTGGAAGGGACCTTAAAGCTCATCCAGTGCCACCCCCTGCCATGGGCAGGGACACCTTCCACTATCCCAGTTCGCTCCAAGCCCCATCCAGCCTGGCCTTGGAACTTCCAGGGATCCAGGGGCAGCCACACCTTCTCTGGGCATCTGTAACAAATCCATTCTTCTGCTCTCTGTCTCAGAAGCCTTAAGAGCATCACCCTTTCTCTGAGGTTAAACACCACAGCTGGTTTCCTCAGGCTGACCTCAGCTGACTTGAAGCCTCAGAAGTCACAGACACCTGATCTACAACAACAACCAAATTACCCTCCTTGGGTCCAGCTCTTCTTCTGTGAAACAAGATGGTCTTGAAGGTCCCTCCCAGCCCAAAGCAGTCAATGAATCTGTGATTGCACTACATATGTACAAACACCACTGTCCTGGAAGTGCTCTGCCAGAAGTCAGACAGCCTAGAGCAAAGGAAAGGACAGCACCACCACCACAAGTCACTGCAAGCACTGTAACAACCTGCACAGAAGGGCTGTGGTGAACTGCACTTCCACACACACTCCGGTTCTCTGCTCCCAGCAGGGATGTGGATGATGGCATTCAACAGAAGGCTGACAGACATCAGCAGGACTAACAGCAGAGGAGAAGCACATGGCTTCCAAGCAGATCCCTTTTCCATTTCTGTTATGGAAGAAGCACACCCAAGTGCAAAAAGTAAGTGGTAATTATTTGAAAGTTACCAAAAAACCACCTCTTCCTTGCCCAGCTATGAGGTATGGATTTTAAACCTTCTGGAAGGGAAGAACCAAAGAACTCATCATCAATATCCTCACCAGATCCCTGCACAGAAGATTGACAAGCCAAGTGCCAGGAGCAGATGGCTCAAGGTTTAGAAGGAACCACGGTCTTATGCTAATTTGCTATTAATTACAGAAGCTGTCATGATTATTGCAGTTCTGTGCACTAAGGAAGGGTGCCAGAAAACACAGCCATCAAGGAAGGTTTTTGACTAATAAAGTTTTTGAAAAAAATATAGCATTTTCAGTGACCAAAGGTTGAAGAACATACAGTCCTTGTGTTTGCTGCTATATGCACAAAATCTGACATTCCATGTGCAAGGCATCAGCACCAATGCTAAACCAAATCCTTACTGGTTTAGGGTGGAATCCCAGACTGGTTTGGGTTGGAAGAGAGTTTAAAGATCATCTCCTTCCATCCCCCATTGCCATGGGGGGACATTTGCTGCATCCTGCTCCCAAATAATTGTTTCTTCTGTCAGTCACCTTTACCCAGGTTTTGAACTGCTGACTTGAGCACCACCACATTTTGAACAAATGCTGTCACTCATCACTTTTCCCACACGTAAATTGGTAAGAAAAATGCCAGCAGGTGAAAATAAAAGCTTACTTCACAATTTCTTACCTCACCATCCCATCAGTTGTGGGACAGAACACAAATAACTTTGTCCTGCTAAAGTTTGCCTAAAGGGAGGGATAAAGCTACTCACATCTTCATATTCCCAAAAAGTTTAACGGGCATGTAAAGAGATGTTTTTTATTTCCATCAACATTTTTGTGACCCTCCAAGTATAAAATACCAACACCTCTCTGCCTATAAACTTCCCACCCTTTCAAAGACAATTTCCATATGGATTTTGTACAGAGCAGGTTGTCAATAACAGCATAATAGAGATTGAGATCCCTACCTATGTCAGTTCCTAGAGGTTTTCACTCAGGGGTGGTAGTCATTTGTCCTTCCAAGTCTTATCAGTCAGAGCTGCTCAAAGCCCAAGCAGACAGGGAAAAGAGATATCAAGGATAGAAACAACCAAAAAACTTCAGGAATTTCCTTCTCCTCAACACACAAATCCTATTAGCAAATAAGTAGTTGTCAGTGTGAATGACTAACAGCAAATATTTCATATATCATCTGGAAAGAGCCAAGCCCCTGAGATCTCATTATCAGAACCAAGTGCCCCAGCTGACATGAATTATTTACTGCAAACCAGTGCTTTTGATTATGCATATGCATTATATGCTGAAGGTACATCTGTGCCCCAGTTTTAAACCACCACGTGGAGACAAAGCTACGAACGGCTAAAATCTAACATTCATTCCACAGAACAAGATGATGCTCTTGGCTGGTAAGTTTACCCATCACATATGATAGTACACAGATGTTTGCAATACAATCCAAAGGTAAATGATAATAGCCTGGAGAAAATGGGCATTTTTCTTCCTTTTCTTTTTGACACCCTGACAAAAAAGAAAATTCTTGGTCTTAATCACCTGTACTCAAAGCACAAGGTGATCCATTTCAGTTATCTGAGTGACAGCACACAGGGAGACACAGATACATCAGAACACACTCCTTCCCATTTCCCTCATCTGTTTCAGGCCTGTTTCTATCCTCTACAGTGCAATTTCAGAAGGAAATCTATTACTCATCCCAGAAACCAACAGCTTGTGGATTACAGCATCCAAACTCTGACCGTGGGGTGTCCCCCATTTCTTCTCCTTCTTTGCCCCTCAGAAAGCAACCCCAAGTAAGCTGCCTGACCAGAGTTTCATCAAAATGGAGTGAAGCCTCACTTCCTTCTTTTTTAGGACCACACCATAACACATTCATTTCATATTTCCATTTCACCAACATCCAACTCAACAGGTGTTTTCACACTGATGCCTCTGACAGCCATGAAGGTGCCTGCAGAGCAGGTAGATGGTATCCTCCATTTCAGTATTAAATCTAGTCTTACCTTGATGCAGAATCATTATTTTCATGTGACAGAATTTAGAATAACTGTAACACTAGTCTGACAAACAGTCCAAGCGTGTATGAATACAACAGACATTCCTGATGGAAAACAGACAGCAATTATCACGTCAGTGTTGGGGTGCTCATTCCCAGCACTTCATTAGGCTGATTTAAGACAGCTTTCATATATATAACATAAACCCCTTGCTCCTATACAGGGAACTCTTCTTCCTTGTGCTCCAAATCTTTATTCCCCTTGTTTAACCAACCAGGCGCTGACCTGAAGGCAGAAATCACATACAGGTGTAATGTATACAAAGAGCAGCTCAGCTCCCAACACCTATTTTAAAGCACAACTCCACCCCATAAACACTTAGATACATTCAGTGCATACACTTCAATTTGTTCCCACTGCTCTTTACAGCAACTACCTGCACTTTTTCTTAGAGAGAAAACTAAAGTGGATTGGTCTTTGCTGTGGTTCAACCCTGGTCAAGGAGGAACATCTGTTTACAGCACCTCTCCCTTATCAACTTGGAGATATTGACAACCAGAACAAAGCACAGAGCAATTACCAAGCCAACAAGGCACAGAAACGTGTCCTCAAGGGATCTGTAAGCATCCTACACTGTTAATTTTACCCATCAAACCAGACATCTCAAAGGGGAACTTTTAAAAGCAGTGGGATTTGATGTCCACAAGTCCTTCTGGAAAGCTATCCACAGGCTGAGAGTATCAGCCAGAGAGAAATAGGATACAGCCAGGGAATAACACCTCAAGTTACCTCCTGCCTGTGGTGAGGGCAGGGGAACAGTGTTAGCACCTGAAAGCAAACCAGCACTGACCCCTGCCAGATCACTTCCTAGTTTTCAGGGCTAAGATTTACTTTCTCCCAAACCACACAAATCTACATTCACATGCCAAAGAAACACAAAGAACGTGAGTCTGCAAACACAAGCAAAATAACATTTTATATCTGTTGGTGCAAAGGCAAAATAAAGCAAGGTCTTCACTCTGCTACCAAATACATCTAAAATTGGTGGTGCACTTGAGACCAATGCTAGTGACCCAAATCCTTCCTCCTTTTGCATCCTGCCTTCTAAATCTTCTCATTCCCACCACTGACATCCTCCAGCCCCTTCTCAAAACACTAGCTTTCTTCTAACAGCACAGTGCCAAAGAGCTTTCCCTCGAGATTTTCATATGACATCCTCTCTTGCAAGAGTCCCCAGTTGTCCTCCCCAGGCTTCCTCCCCCACTGAAAGGAGGAAGGACCCCGCGCATCCGGTGAACAATCCTCGCATACACCAGGCTCTGGGATCCCCGGATCTGGAAGGTTCAGTGCCACAACTGTTCCCATGTCACGCACTGCCTGTCTCTCTCCTGGCTCTGCAGGCAGGAGAAGGGAACTATTGAGCTCAGCTCCTGCATCTGCACAGAGCTGCAGCTTTGCAGCTCACTGCTGGCCTTGTCTGAATCAAAGAGTGGGGTTTTAAAATTCAAGCGACCGTCTCAATGAGCTCCTCGGCATTATTTAGCAGCACTGAGAAATACAGTTTGCTACCAAGCTTAGCCTCAGATTAATGGCCAACATACCCCACATTTCTAATTTATCACTGCAAATTTACAAGTAGATTCAATAAGCAGTATAAACACAGAAGTGTAATAGATAAATTACTGGTCCTAGAATATTTTGACCTGGAGCAAGTACAAAATATAAAAGCTGAGGTTATTTTGATTATAGATTTCAGCTGTGGGTTTTGATGTAAAGAGGCACGTTGAATACTAATTCACCTCGTGAACTGAACTGGCAGCAGGAGCTCAGAAACAGGTATGGTCACCAAAGGTGTACCAAAATGTCACTTTTTAGAGCAACAGCCCAGAGTTACCTGAAATTCCAGATCTCCCTTTGCCACAGTCAGGGGCTAGTTTTTTCCTAGCAGCAGTAAACCCACCACCCTAAACATAAGACCTGAACTGACAAAACACAGGAAGAGCTGCCCTAACCAAATAAAGCAATAACTAACAATTAAAAATTCTATGCCATGCCTTACACACTAACACTGAATTAGGAGATTTTGGAAATTTCCATGGATTGAGCTCTACTCCCGTGTGCACAGGCTAATACAACACAAGAAGAGGAAAGACTTGGCACTGTGTTTTGTGAATTGTTTTAGTTCTGTTATTTCACAGAATGACACAGAATATTCTAAGTGAGAAGGGACCCCTAGGGATCATCAGTCCAACTCCTGGCCCTGCAGGGACACCCCAACAATCCCACTCTGGGCCCGACAGAATTGCCCAAATCCTCCTGGAGCTCTGGCACCCTTGGGACTGTGATCATTTCCTGGGGAGCCCGGTCAGTGCCCCACCACCCTTCAGCCTTTTATTATTCAGCTTCCTCAGTGCCAACTCACAAACCTTTAAGCAGGGAAGATTCTTGAGACATCCACAATCAAAATTCCACATAACCAATCCTTAATCCCTTCTTTAAGACATTCTTTCTTCACTCTCCCTAGGTGTGAACCCTGGACATTTTAGTATTCCTTTCACCCTTAACCCACCGTAGGAGACATTCTCATTCCCAACTCCCAGTACATGTATTTGCTCTAGAAATCCTTGGTAGAGCATCCCCAGATGCCCACAGCACCCCTGCATTACCAGCACCCTGACACACACAGAAGTGCAGCATCCTAAAGTCAGAATTACCTCTTTTGGGAAGGTTACTCACACAAACGAATTACTCCGGATGCTATTTCCATATCAGCAAGCACTCCTTCCAGGGCATTGTTTTCCATATGGTCCTGCACAAACAAGCTTCTAGAAAGCTCACAGTTATTCTCACTGCTGTAAAACAGGAGGAAAGGAAAAATACAGACCCATAAACTGCTTATATCAAGTTCATTTATGCTATGGGCAGTGCATAATTGTCATAAAACAGTTCACCGTGAGTGGTAACTTTCCACAAAGCTATGACAGTCAATTTATGGCAAGTGCTACTTTTGCATTTGAGGAAAAAAGAGTTAGTGCCAACATCTGTAAAATTTGTGACAGTGCTAAGAAAAATTACATCTCCTTAGGCACTTTTCCTTTAACAAAAGAATCTCTGAACTCACAGTCATACATATCTCACTAAGCAAAAACATGCTGGGAATGTTCAAACTGCTCTCATGCTGTCTGAAATCTCTCAGCTCTGGGTTTCTGTTTTGGTTTTGTTTAACCTTGGCCTGTAAATTCTCAGTGTCAGCCACACCTCCCATAACTCTTCCCATGGAAAGAGATTTAAAAGTTGAAGCACAGGGATCTGAGCTCTCTCTCCAAAGCAAGAGCTGAGCACAAGGCACAAGTCCCACAACAGGTACTTATTTAATACCATTACTCCTGACACCTCTGGGCAATTTTCTAATTAAAATGAGCAGCTGAGAGCTTCAGAGGCTTCAGTTTCATCCTGTGTAGCAGCAAGATGAGGTGAGAGTGGAATAATCCCAAGGTTTCCAACCCAAAGGCAGCAGTGCAGCACATGGAAGTTATTGTGCATCAGGTTGTTGTACTGTCCTGTGAAGGCCCCCTCAAAATGATGCAACTTAAAATTCTTCACATAGAGGACTGACTGCAAGCATTTCTTTAGATACAAAGCAGTGAGAATGGCAACATACAAACAATTTATAGGGGCATCCTCAAAACTGACTTTAAAAACTGCCCTACTACTCTAGGTAAAGGCAGTACTATGCTGCTGCAACTACCATCTGTGAGGTTAAAAATATGTAACCATCAAAAAGGGGATTTAACTTTTAAGTTCTGAGGTTAACAGGAGGATTTTATACTGTAAACAAGTCTCTGGGTCTTGTCCCACAAGATTAACCCTCACAGAACTCAGACACACACCCTCAGAGCCTGGATTCAGCTAAACTGGTTTCCTCCCTTTATTTAATTTAAAAAACAGGGTGAAATGTTATAAACCAAAAGGCAGACTAGAAAATTGCTGTGAGAGAATCAATTTGTATTGTGACTTATACTGTTAGAAGAGCCCCAAAACACTCTTTAGAAAGAATACTTGTATAAACTGTGCAGAAAATGGAGAAGAAACAGGAAAATCCCCCCTGATGCAGGAATACTTGTACACCAGCATTTTGACTCCGAGCCCTGTTTTTAAACCGGCTTTCTTAATTTCTTATGCAACAATGCAAAAACAAACTACAGGTTCTCCTTTTTCCTACATATCACTTGGCTTTTATCCCATCTTCAAAGGACTAGAGGATCCAGTTTGACTTCTCTATCTCATTGCCTCCATCTACTGGCAAGAGCTGCTCCTGGTTTATAAACCCCCTCCAGACCCAGCTCATATTAATTAAAAAAAAAAACAACCTACCTACTTTCAGAAATACTGATAATTAAATAAGTGAGAAAGAAGAACAAAATTCCAAAACACTTGGAATTCCAAAACACTTGAAGGTACAGACCAACTTATAGACCTCACACCACTTCTTTCTGATGTCTAGAATTTATTCCTCCTTGCCAGTGTACAAAATTTATCTTTGGGTTCAAAATCAACAGCAGGAGCCCCAGCCTAAGAGTCCATGTAAAATATTAATGTGATTGCCCACTAAACTTCACAGCCTTTACTGGTGACACAACAGACATAAAATCAGAAAATCCTAGCCTGGTTTGGGTTGGAAGGGACCTCAAAGCCCAACTCACTCCACCCCTGCCATGGCAGGGACACCTCCCACTATCCCAGGGTGCTCCAAGCCCTGTCCAGCCTGGCCTTGGACACTTCCAGAGGTGGGGAAGAAGAGTAACAGAAGCAATAACAGCACCTATTTAAAAGAATTCCTGGACTAGCACAAACATCCCAAGGCAATCAGACTCCCAGCCACTATTCCTACACAAAGCCATAGTTCTTCTGCAAACCAATTCTTCAAAACAAGTTAACAACAAAATAATAACACACTACAATTCAGGCACATCAAAACATATTTTTAACACTAATGAAGGCTGGTGGTCTCTACAATCTTGCTTCCCCTATGTTAATCCTTATTAAGTGGGATCCTCAAATGTGCCTGGACATTTTCCTTACATTGAGCTGTTTTTTTGTAAAGTATTAGATTATTTTAAGACATCAAAACTACTGTTCTAATGCAAAATAAAAGGCATGCTTTGCTTTTTCCCCAGATGTTTTAATGTTATTTATTGTACTGCTCCTCATCCCCAACTCTCATAGTTGTCAGCAACCAGAAGAGGGCAACATTTTAAATAGTATGTGAAACCACTACCAATTCAATCAGCTGCAGAGCAGTGGGACACGTTCAGTCTTACCAAAAACCACCAGGTTGTCTCAAAGCTCCTCACTTATCATGCAACAAGGAAAATTTCCATTTCATCTTTCTACGGATCCAAGATCTCCACAGAGTGTTTTGATCAGAAAATTTTTGTAAGCAGTGAATTAAGAACTTTCCCATCAGCACTGCAGTATCATGATGCTTCAGCCCAAGCAAAACTGTTCTGTAGATACACTACTGTTAGCTTGCATTATTTGATGCAGTGAATTTAAAAATTAGACCTTTTCTGAAGCATTTCAGACTCTTTATTTACCACATTGTGTTCCTAAAATACACACAGTTTGCACAGCTCAATTTTTCATGCAACATACTTAACTTTCAAAAGAAAGTCAAAATGATGATCCACTTATGACCAGGGAAATGCAAAACCTTTTCATCTCATAGTAAATAACAGAGATTCAGTTGTTCTTTGAAATTCAGTGAACAAAACATGTTTGGATCCATCCAAGACAGTGCTGCTCACTGATCCACAAGCAGAGCCACAAAATTCTCTAAGAGACTGCTGCTATGGTGATGCCTCTTCAAGAGTGAGCAACATCCACAAAAACAACCGTGCAGAAACATGGCAAAAAAACTCCTTTGGGTTTTAAATAGTAAATTTTAATTTGGGGAGTGAGAGAGAAATGTTACCATGGAAAAACAGTTTCAAGAAAGACTCTGAATGCCCTCGATCAAAGTTAAATGTGGGATGCACCCGAGAGGTTTGTTTTTCCTTACATGGATGCCAAGAGGCTGCATTAATTTCATCTTTACAAAGTGTACTGTTGCTAAATCTGATTTTCAGCTGTTTCTCAATGCCTGCCATAGTTTATACCTGAGAATGAACCTGTGCCCACGAGTTTGTTCATACTGTGCTCGATCAAACCTGCTCCAACCTCACCTGGTCCGTGCTGGTGCTGGCTGTGAGGAACCCCACCAGGAACCAGCATCTGAAGGCATCCAGGACTAATCCTTGCCTGCTAACAGAATATTCCCACCTTGGATTGATTTGGGTGTAAGGATGAAGATGCTTGGCATTCTGTATCAGAACCCTTCAAGATTTTAGCCCAGTTTCCATGAGAACTAAGTGCTTCCTGTTTAAGTCAGGCTGATGCATTTAAAATTCCCCGTGGTTTTACAGATGTGTTGAGTTTTAAAATACAATAAAATATTTTCAACCTATGACACAAAGAAATTTCAAAACAATCAAATTTAACTTCATACCTAAGCTCCACTCGTGGAAAAAAAAAGTCAAAATTTCATCATGGGAAAGTAAGCAAAAAAAAGAGCAAAAATTAGGCACAGGAGAAGTGGAAGGGCCACACTGATTTACTAATACTGGTCTAAATATTCAATCCCAGGCTGATCCTTCCCCAGCAATCTAAGAGGAAACGGAATCCAAACTGCCCTTTTGTACCAACTCCTGCATACCAGAAGTTTGGGACAAGAAATGTCACATTTTTTCCAGTATGTCCAGATAAACTGGCCCTTAAGGCTGACTAATTAGGCAGCTGTTTAAGGGAATGAAAGATCATGGACCAAAAAGCTCCTGACCCAACATCAAACAGCTCAGCTTTGTGTGTGTGTGATCCCCCTCAGATGTTTTCCCAGAACTGCACTTCCTGTGCAGAAGCTGCTTTAAGCAAAATACTCACACAGACTTAAAATCTACAAGGTGGGACAAGTGTTTGTTAGTAAAAAAGCTTTTACTTTATCTTATTCTGAAAGAATTAAATATGTAATTAGTTCTACAGTCACGTGTTTCATGAAAACAGAGCACACACCATCCTCATCCTCCTTCAGGCTTCCCCTACACTCATCCCTGTCAGTAATCAAATAACCAGTTCTAGAAATACTGAGTCAGACATCAATATCGACAGAGGCTTTTCATTAAGTTGAAAATCATTTTGTATTCTTACTCCTCTGCCAGGATTGTATGCTGGTTTTCATTTATCCATCTACTGAAGTACCAACATTGCCATTTTCTCAAAAAAGCACACTTTTAGTGCTGTAAGCTAATTATCCTAATTCAGATTGTTTCTTCCCATATACACAGCACATACCTTATTTATACTGTTTACCTTCTGTATATTATACCTCCTACTCCAACTAGAGAAAACTGACTACATTTAAAATCAAATATTGTATTTCCCATCAAACCAAGACCTGCAAGGCCTAGAGCCAGTACTAAAGGTTTATGGGACTCCAAACCCCTGGATACTCATTAGCAAATGACTCTTCAATACCAGGTTCCTGGAAGAAGATTTTAGCCTCACTTGCCTGTAACCTTTGGAATTTCACTGGACTGACACCACAGCAAACCATCACCTCAACATCCTTCTGCCTCCAAAAGTCACCTGAATTACTGGTGTTTGAGTTCCTTATGTACCAACCAATTCTGCTTTTATTATTATACCAATTATGAGTGTTAATTACTTTGCCATATCCCAATTTATAGATGGTCATAGCTGAGGATACTGGAATGGCAAAACTCCACAAAATCAACTGAAAATAAACACAGAATAAGCCCGAGGGTTCCCTTTTTTAACAGGTTATTGGAAGAGGTCGTGATAGAGGCAGTGGTAAACACAGTTTAGGCCAAGCTACTCAAACTAACAAAATGCTTCCTCATGGTAAGAGATGATTCACAATAGCAATCAATATTTCACCTTCAGAGATCATGAGCAACATCTACATCTTCTCTGCACAAAAACAAACAACTAATCAAGAATGATCTGCCCACAGCACAGTATTGTCTTGCTACTCTGTTCTGCCAATAGACACAGTTCACATAAATATTGTCTGGTTAAAGGAAAGTATCCATCAATCCAACAATTACTTTTCAATACTTTTAAGAATATTATGAATATTCTGTGACTGCTAATCACAGTAGAAACAATCTTGCTCTGTCCTTAGTGCAATGTTTCATCTCTATTCACACAAACAGTGAGAACTTTAAATTTTTTTTAGAGATTAGGCACGCTTATTAAAAACATCTTGATGAACTGGAAGGCTCTTTCTCTGATTACAGAGCCCCTCCTCTTTCTTTAGTTCATTGCACAATTCCCAGCACCTGAGGATTCTCAGTCACTGAAGTCCCTGCCAAACTGAAATGCCCCATTTATTCTGAATAGCCTAGGCCTTCAGAAACTTATCTGAATTTCTCTTTTCCATTTCCAGACTCAGGATGCTTTTAGCAGCTTGACAATATTACTTTGGTAGAAAAGACTTCATAAGAACCTCAACCTCAACTCATTTCTAACTGCTTACAGAATCTCAGACTGGTTTGGGTTGGAAGGGACCCTAAAGCTCATCCAGTTCCACCTCCTTCCACTAGCCCAGGTTGCTCCAAGCCCCGTCCAACCTGGCCTGGAATGCTTCCAGGGATGGGGCAGCCACAATTTGAGACCTCATGTTAAGGCTGCCTCTGTTAGATCCTGGCTTAAAAAGAACCCATCACCTATATAGGAGAGAACAAATTTAAAACAAGCCCACTCTAAAAATTTATTTCAGTTCCCAGCACCTAAAATTCTTAAAGCTAAGAAAATTCTTTGCTATCAATTTTTCAAACCACGTGGTTGAACTTGGTCACCACCAGGACCTCCAGGATGCAAGATCCAGGCAGGTACTGATTGTGCTAAGAGTTCAACTGACAAGAAGCTGATGAGCATCAGGAAAATCCTACAGCCCTATATCTCATCTTTTTATAAAAGCTGACACTGGATCATATTAGCTGCAATTCCAAATACAGTAAATACCACCTGCATGTATTTATATTTGCCAAGAGCCCAATTTTTTTCTTGTGTTATGAACGTTACACAATTAACATGTTGTTTTGACTGCTACCAAGCTCAGATGAGTTCATACTGGGCAGAAGTTAATTAGTGCTTAATTGCAAAAGCAGAAAATGGAACAGTTTGGGGGTTGGATTTATGTAGGGTGGTTTTTTGTTGCTCTTGCTGCTATTATATTGGGGCTTTTTAAGAGGTTTCCATATTTTTGTCTTCCCAAAAAGACTGCTTGAAGCAAAGTCACGAATTCTGTGTATTATCAGCTCCCTCAGCAGACAAGGAGCACTGCTCATTACCACCACCTTTGCATTTACTTGTATCTGGTGCTCCTGGGATAACAACAATATGCCTGAGGCTTATTGAACACATCTGAACTCCCAAAAAAAGGCACTTCTTAATGTGGATACTCCCTAAAGGAAAAAAACTGAAGTTAAGATCCTTAAAAGCACAGGCATCCATTTTTGTGTTATCCATATGAAGTTTATTCATCATTAACGACAAACTTTTTGTCACATGACATCTTCATTATTATCCCCATATTTAACATTCAGACACATCTGCAGACATCAACTGAGTCTTAACTGTTGCCACTATATTTTAAGATACTCTCCATAGAAAATATTTCTGAAAAGAAGTTCAAATTAATGTCACAGGCACTCAATGTTCTGGTCTGCTTGACAAGGTGGTGACTGACCCAAGGCTGAACTTGATGATCTTGGAGGCTTTTTCCAACTTTAATGATTCCATGTTCAGGAACAGTGAAATCACAGCACTCAGAGTCCTGCCAGCCAAAAGTTTCATTCTGCTATTTTTTCACTACCTGAAGACAAAATATAAGGATATTAAAGTAAGCCAGAGTTGCTTACAGCACACAAGTAATATCAGGCACTTGAACTCTTCAGTGCAAATACTGAGACTCTGCTATAAACAATAATTTAATGATTTTTATTTAACCTGCTAAACCCTCCTAAACCCCCATGCCCCTAAAAGAAGTACATTTCCCAGATTGTGGTATACTCCATGTGTTCATTTTGGCTCTACCAGGAGAAGAAGCTGCTACCATTACAGCTGTGCCATGAACCCATACACTTAGATTATTCCAAGGATTTCTTACAGAATAGGTGTCTTAAGCCTGGGGAAGAGAAGGCTCTGGGGAGACCTGAGAGCCCCTCCTAGTGCCTGAGGGGGCTCCTGAGAGCTGGAGAGGAACTTCAGACAAGGGATGGAGGGACAGGACACAGGGAATGGCTTCCCACTGCCAGAGGGCAGGGATGGATGGGATATTGGGAAGGAATTGTTCCCTGTGAGGGTGGGCAGGACCTGTCACAGGGTGCCCAGAGCAGCTGTGGCTGCCCCTGGATCCCTGGCAGTGTCCAAGGCCAGGCTGGACAGGGCTTGGAGCAGCCTGGGACAGTGGAATGTGACCCTGCAGGGGTGGAGCCAGATGATGTTCAAAGGCCCCTTCCATCCCAAACCAGTCAGGTTTCTGCAATGATTCCATAAATGCCTTAACCTGTACCACTCCAGTAACACTCAACTGACATTTCCAAACCTTGGCCTGATGAGAAACAACCAAATTTCCATCTTCTCCATAACAGACTTTGGTTAAGCACTGGAAAACTGACTTCATCAGCTACAGGACGAAGGCTAGCAAGATTTTGAGTAGTCTAAAACTGTGAATATCACGGTCATGTGAAATGCCAAAAATTCACATTCCCCACAACTAAAACTTGACTGCATCTTGTGGCTACAGTATACACAAGATACCTCTAAGTACAGTTCAAAAAAAAAGTAAACAGCTTTGAGAAGTGGGAGTTTTACTGTGTAAACTTCCTATTTTTCTCACTCAGCAAAAAAAAAAATATTCTATGAATAAGCAGTTCTTTTCAAACACTTCAGAAATAGTGTATCTTTTCCTTTAACCAAACATCATCACAAAAAATGCCTTCAGGGGGCTTCTATGGAGGTTTTCAACGTGAGGAGGAGAAATCAAATGTCAATGAGGTTTCCTTTGCCAGAGAGTAAGGAAAGCCAAGGGAAGCACATCACCAAGGAGGATTACAGGCCTCACGTACTGACAGGAGTTCAGGTTTCCATGACTTCCTCAGACTGAAAGCATCATGTTTTGAAGCCTGTTACAGTCAGCACTCATTGTGTTTCGTGTACTTGCACTGCATTGTCTCTATACACAAGTCACGCTGAGCTGCTGCTCAGGTTTTTGCTAAATCCTCACGATATCTTCTTTGCAGTAAGAATCCTAACAGCAGCAGGCAGTGAAGCTCTGCCTGACCAAAGCACTCATTCCAGACACCAGCTGAAGCAGCATCCAGGGCAAGCAATTCAGTTTCAGATCCCTAAAAATTACCTATTGGTGGAGAGCTCACAAACACAAGAAGAAAACACTAAGTAAGTCTGCAGCAGAAGATCTGGTGTCTTAACAGGAAGATAAGGAATCCATCTGACTTATCTCCATCATGCTCTCACTGAAGCAGCCTCACAGAAATAGAGCAGGTCATGAATTTTCTGTAAGGAGAATTGTAGAAGCCCATCAAATATTAAAAAGCACTGCAGATGTCTGCAGTCCTTTCTAAAAGCTTTTTTCAGATGAGCAAAGAGGACACATTAATTAATTAAATTGTTTCCAAACATTCCACTTGTACAGATCATTACCTTTCTTCAGATGTTTTTAATAGAAAATTAGCCTGTTCCACCAGGGTTTTCATTCCAGAGCTTCTCTCTAATTGTAACAATGTTTGTTTATCCAGGCTTTCAGAAGACTTCACAGAACCTTACTGCCTTCTGCAACCTACAGCAATAGTTACATCTCACTGATTTTCAGAAAGCCTCTAGTATCAGCCACATCTCCAGGTTACCACTTGCACAAGCAAAAACCTTAAGTACAAATACTAAATTACCTGCAATGCAAAAAGAGCCTCTTGAAAATTATCAGGAAGGCGTGTGAATCACTTCAGCTTATTGAATTACTGCATCTACCCCACAATCCACTTAATGGGGTTTCTTAAATTAAATTTCTCTCCACCAAACACATCTCCCTGTCACATGACACAAGCTGAATACCTACTGAGGTATACCTACTGAGAGGACTGAATTTTCATCAGATCCAGCTGCAAGGTACCTGCCTGAATAATTCTGGCAAGATCAACTTGATTGTGTTCCAAGCAATCCTTCATTAGTACATTACTTAAAAATCAGTCATAAGTCGCCTGTTTCTAGATAGGAAACCTGCTCAAAGACATTATTCCAGAACATAAACTGGACTGAAAGCTCAAAAACATCATACCTATATTCGAAATGCCATCTTCTTCCAGTTCCTTTGCAGCAAACAACATCCTTTCCAAAAAAAGCAAGTTGCAGAAACCAGTTTGTGCACTGCTTAGATGCACCTGTGCTGATTCAGACACATCACCAAGGCTTCGGTCAGAGAAGAACGGAGCTCTCTGAGGTGCCAACTTCAGCCAGCCGGAGCTACAGAGCTCCTTTTACATCATCCCAGGCAATCATTTCCTCCTCTTACATAAGAGGCAGAGCTCCCAGGTGCCCCCGTTTCCAGCAGGGTGCTGGCACTGCAGGAAGAGGCTGCGGTCGCCCCGTGCCCAGGCCGGGCTCTCCCATGCACTGACCTAAGAGGCAGCAAATCAACACTTTGGGATCACTGCTCCTCAGGGGTTCTAAAAATAGAACACCAGCTGCTATCAGAGCCCATGTGCTGATACCCAGCACCACTGACCAAGTGCCACATCCAAGACCTCCTATCTCCTTAATGCCACAGCCAGACAGATTTATATTGCACTCCGTATCTGACAGTGAAAGGCTGCCAGATATCAGTGTAGTTCTAGCCTGATAACCAGGGTAAAAAACTCAAACAAACCTTTTTTTGGCATACCCTTGCGTGCCAGCTGTGGTTACTTCAGGCTTTAGATGCTACAAAGTGGAAACCCTGCTCAGATTTTCCCAGCACCAGTGGGAAGACCATTCTCAATGCACAGACCTCACACACAACTGGCAGTGACGACTGGCAGTGACACTCTTGGATCCAACAACATGCATTTATTATGAATTGAATCAGCTTTCAATTAATCAGATTAGCACCCCAGCCGTGAATACACGCACTTCAGAACCTTATTCTTGGACTGTGGCCTCCTGTTATCTCACACTATCATAGAAATTTGATCTGTCAAACAATCCAGTACAAAGTCCATGCAATTACATCTGCTTAAGTACAAATCCACGCTTGGCAATAAGCCCTCAACAGATACATCTTGTTCATATGTCAGTCAAGTTTCGTTCAAGTAATTACAGCCTCTTTCTTACTGGAAACAGCTACTGATATTTGCAAAGTCTCAAATTTCTAAAGTACTGAAGGGCAAGCCAAGCCTGAGACTTCCAGTTTTATCAACAGCAAATTGAAGCAGGGACACGAAGTCAGGATCACTGAGGCTTGCTATGGATCAGCCAGGCTATACTAACTGCAGCAGGGATACTTCACTAACATCCACCACTAACTGGTCTGGCTACAAAATGCAGATCAAGCTAAATCTTGTCATGATTCACAAGTCTTTCCACTTGTACCACCTGTACTTTCCTAGACAGAAAGAACTTGATCACTGCACCTTCCATCTTTCTGGTTTTAACCAATGCACACCTCAGATGGTTTAAAGCAGAACAAAGGGGATCAGAAACACAAACTGCAACACATTGGAGAAGCACAATACAACCTAAAGCAGAAATCACATTCTCTTGTTTCTTAAAAAAATCCCTTGTGTAGGTCCCTTCTTTTATTCTTTTCTCCCTCTATTCTCAGAATGGTGCTCATGCAGATTTCAGCTCAAATAAAGTGTATGCACTGTACCTTAACTAGTTCTGTAATACACAGCAGGAAAGTAAAATAGGACCTCAGTTATTTATAATAGCACATAAAAAGGTAGGTATCTTATAGTCTAAGTCAGAAAAATTAATAAAAGGATCCCACAGAACTTTGCCTTCTGTCTATTCACTCCTCGGATTACAAATGCCCCACAGATTTTTTTCAATGTAACTAACTTTATTCAATAGAACTCTGATTGTAATCTCCATTTACAGTATTTTTAAAAAATATACAAGCCAACAAACATTCTCATTACCCTTCATCCTTTGGACAAAACACCCATAATAGGTTTACATTTGTTAAATTAAATTAGATGAAACTTAATACACCAATTTACAGAGCAAAGCGAGTTCAATCAGTTCTTCAGTCTTGTTCCCCTACTCAGTTTCTACTTATCCAGGTGCTATTGGTTCAAGTCTGGCTTTTTAGTTTCTGTAGTCTAAGAGCCATGTCGGGAGATTTATTGACTCAGAGCTACTACTTATTTCTAGCCAAAAATGTGTTCAAAATGCTGTCTTTTCACTTCACTCTTCAAGTATCACCATTTGGTTAATTTTGAACCCTAGCAAGTGTTACATCACAAGAGTGTTGCTTAATGTCTTTAAAGTAGTCATAATCAATGAAGATTAAAGTCACAGAAGATTTTATTCAGTTTTATAACTATAGATAATTATCTAGGTCTAAACACTCTACACATTTTTTCAGCTATATCTTTTACTTCAGTAAACCTTCCCAAGGAGTGATTTCCTCTAGCATTATTTATGAGTTATTAGTTAAGGAAGTTGACTCCTCCTTGCTGGAATTATTTTATAGCTGATCGCGAGAACATTACAGCATCAGCCAACCCAACGGAATTAACTCCTCATCATTCTTTAAAAGGCTTTCTCGTTATTATGATCTGATAAATGTAATTCAGCTATTACTCAGCACTGTTTGTTCACTGCTGTGGCTGTTTGCTGGCATTTGTTGATGCAGCAGAGGGTTGGTTTAAGCTACAGGAAAACACCTGCAGGGCCAATCCTGGAGCAACAGCTTCGGTCTTGCACACGCCCCCACCCTCACAGCAGAGTTTGCTTTTCTGTTTTCCACACACATGACATGACAAGCAATTTATCATGGAATGGTTTGGGCTGGAAGGGACATTAAAATCCACCTTGTTCCACCCCCTGCCATGGGCAAGGACACCTTCCACTAGCCCAGGTTGCTCCAAGCCCCAGCCAGCCTGGCCTTGAGGGATCCAGGGGCAGCCACAGCTTCTCTGGGCAACCTGTGCCAGGGCCTGCCCACCCTCACAGGGAACAATTCTGGACCAGCTATTTCAAGTTTTAAATTATCTTGCTTCTACACATCAGCTGTGCTCTGCTACTCAACACAGAGTTGCAGAGAACAGGCAGCTGCTTTAGCCCCAGAGGCCAGGCAGAATTAAACCACGGGTTTGTTTGGGGATCTGATTCCAAGTGCATTTGTAGCCACCATATCCAACCCTCACTTCCCACAGATGCCTTGGATGTGAGGCAAACCACAGAACGCGCCGTCATGGACTGAGCAGCTCATCCTCAAAATACTGCAGGCTTTCAGAGTGACCCAAATCAACTACATGGGCAAAAATGAGCCCTTTGGAGCAGCAAGTCTTGGGCAAATGGTCAGCACAGTCCATTCTGTGTATTTATCTTTTTATTACAAAGCTCCAATCTGACCTTTTAAAAGCTTCTGATACGCGACTTAACAGGAGTGGCAGACAAATCTCCTTGTGTATTATTCCAAATTTGTATGATTTTGCTTTACATTTTACATACTTTTTTGTTTTGTACCTATACATACTATAGATCCTTTTCTCACCATCCTGCCTTACATGTCACATCAATATTTCAGCAGTTTTCATCCATCAGCCATTGTTATGCTAAAACCTAGGTGTTAGCAGAGCTCTATTTTTGAAGTTGTCTGCCAGAGCATGTCTCACTCAAAGCAGCCTGTCAAAGATATTCACGCCCAACATGAACAAAGAGATATCGAAAAAGTAATTGATGTAATTTTTTTTAATATGAGAACAAGTCAGTGAGATAGATCTAGATTATTACAAAACATAGCAGATTATGCTATTTCTAAAGCCTACTGAAATTCAAAATTTAGGAATTTGCCAGGAAAATTATTTTGAAACTAATTAAATCATTTTATTTAATTAATCCACATTACATTTGGCACAGCCAACTCACAGCCCATGCCCCATAATCCTTACCTTATCCTAACATGGGGAACTCCCTTTATCAGCAATCATTTATGGAGAAGACATGGGATTCATTTCATGGCATCTTTATTTTGGAATGACAAATTTGCCAATAAAAAATAAAAGACACAAAAGGGACAAGAATTAAAGGAAAGCCTGAATTCAACCAGGTAGTTCAATTTAAGGTAAGTTGAGGTTGAACTGAAGTCACCCCTCACTGGAATCTACTCTAAAGAGCAGCAATTCCTGGTAGTGTGAGATGTTTTTTGCATTTTCTCCTCAGCCATCAACCAGCCCATGCTAATCATCACCTTTTCCATTAGCATAGAGCTAGAGAATTCTCTGGGAACATCTGCCTTCAATAATTCATCTCTCACACTAATAAACTCCCGAGCCAGTAGCTGCAGATGCACCTCACTTTTCCCCTTCCAAACAAACCCTAATTACTTTTCTGAGTGTGTTCACTAGCTTGGACAGCCGCCCACCTCCCTTCCCAGTTCTCTGCTTATCATCTGCCTTTCCATGCAAATAAACGCTTACAAAGGCCTGAAACCTCCTAAAGATCTTGTGGAGAACCACAGCCCATCTCCATGATTATCTGTTAGCACAAAGGAGGGATCTTACAAGGATCCTCATTAGAAGGTTCCTCCAAGAAGTAGAGAGTAATCATTAAGGCAGTGGCACTCAGTTATTTAACACTTACACTCCTTTTCCTTCCTTGCCTGGGATTCTCCCTGTTCCATGACATAGGCAGCAAGCTGGGGTCCCTTCACTTGTTTTCATTTCAGCCATTGCCTGAATTTCAGATCAAAAAATCAAACAGCTGATCTGTAAACCAATAAGCAAAGTTATTTTTCAAGCAACTGTCTTTAACATCACCAACTCAATATTTGTAACAAAGCAAAAGGTAAAAAGCTCTGATAGCTGAGTCTTAAAGCAAGCAAAGAAATCAAATTCTTACTGGCCTTTCAACACGCACATGTACTCTCTTCAGTTACAAGCATAAGCTGAAAACACTAATTCAGAGTTGACAATCAGCCCCTTGGCTTGGTTCTTACACTGTATTGACCACTGTTTAAAAAGAAGCATCCGAGTGTGGCAGAGGGACAGTGAAGCCACAACCAACACTGAAGAAGGCTTCAGGCATCTGCTCTTTATTGTTCTTCAGTACAACCTTTTAAACTCTTGATCTTACTCATTACCTTCAATATCTGCCTTACACAGCTGTAGCCCATTAGGGATGAGGCTCAGCCACAGCCCCACTCCCAATTACCACAAACTGTGTGCCTACAGCATCTGAGATCCTTCCATAGCAATTGTCACTGCTCCTAGGCAAAGGTTTAATAATTTCTGTCATTTTTGAAAAATAAACATCCAAACAAATACACCCAGCCAAGCCCCAATTCATTACAGTAGCACATGACTCCCCTGGTATTGTGACTTTTTATATTTCACTTCAGTTGCTCAAGTCAATATAAATTCTTTTCACTACACAGTTACTAGGCCGAAGTCAAAATGCTTTTCTCCCAGTTCAGCCACAATAGGCTGATCTTCATCTCTTTCCCAGAAATCTAATTAAGTCCTTCTCATAACTGCTCAGAGAATGCAATAAGATCCAATTGCTTTGCAATATTTATTATTGCAGCTATCATCTTGCAACAGTTACAGCCAAGTAAGCATCTGACCAAGTCCTCAAAAGTACCATTGCTCTGGTTAAAACCTTCTCCAAGTGCCTCAGTCACAATCACTCTGAGACATGACTCAAGAGTGAAGGAATTTTGCAGATCCACAAAACCCTGTGAAATAAAAATTAGCTCTGAGTAGCAGGCAGCAGCCAAGGAAAATCGATTGCTGCCCCTGATCAGCACACAGCTCACAGCTCTGCTTTCTGAACAAACTGAAGGTGTCCAATTCCATTATGGCCTGAAATGACAAAGACTGGGGACTTGTGCAGTGTTATGGCTCAGCCAGAAAATAAACAACTGTTCAATGCTTGGCCCTGTCCATCTGGCTAAGCTCACAAACAAACCAAACCGAGCCACACTTCCAGTGCCAAATGAAACATTTCCACCAGAAAACACTTCCTGTTGACAAACAAAGCATCAGCCCTGCTCGCTTGCTAGGTATTTCTAGGAAATAAAACAGTATTTTGCAGATTTGTTTGTAAAGATAATCACTGCCAGCGATTACAGGATCAAGCACTTGATCAGATTTAAGTTTCAATACACACTGTCTGTCTATTTACAAACACCTGGTGATAATCCCGTGTTGTCCTAGACAGAGAGGAACAAAACTCAGTTCTGAATAGTGAGTGTTTCTTTCTAGGTAACTTGAGGAAAACGTTACCTTGAATTATATGACAAATAATTAAAATTATCAAAGGCAGTGGCCCTGAGGAGCAGCACCCAGCCCTGTGCTCACCAAGATCACATTTAAACCAAGAGAAACATTGCCACCTCAGCTCCTGCCATTAGGAAAAGGATGTCATTTACAAAGCTTTTATTCCTCTCAGTCTAGGAACACGAGGGATTATCACCAGGTGTTGGTAAAAACTCCCCCCACAAAGGGGGGAGAAGTTCTGCAACTGCAGTAACACAGGCAATGGTTGTTTCAGCCAGGTTTCACACTAACAGTGCCAGAACCCAAGCAGGAATTATTCAAAATTATTTTCAGACATAAACCAGTAGCAACCTGCTATATAATTCTTCAGTCTGGTTCATGACAAATTAAAGTTCTAATTCTCTTAGGCAAACAGTGAATTATTGTGAACTGAAACAAGCTTTCAGTGAAGCGGTTCAACTTCCAGGACAAATGCACTTGTTAGATCAATTCCCGCTACGTTTTCATCTGGACGCAGCACAGAGGTCACCTCCAACGTGCTGACCCTTGTCCCACAGGATGAGGACTTGCATTTAATACACATTCTGCCAAGCTACAGCGCCTGCAGCCTGCGCAGCCTGGGCAATCACTTGAAACTGAACAGAAACCTGAGGGCAAGTCAGTTGAGAACTCCTAAGCTTCAACCACGACGGAATTCAACACAAAACTGCTGCATACCACCATGGTTTCTTACACATCTTCCAGGCAGTGAAAAGTCCCTTTATTTTCAGTGGTTTTAAATATGTAGCTACTACTGGCATTTCAAGAACACACGAACTAAAATTAGCAGAGGCTGCTAGCAGCATGCATTTTAAAAAGGCCAATGCTCCTAGCAGTAAGTCAGAATGTGTTTTCATTAAACCTCACCTAGAAATTGAGATCCAAGTCATCGGGAAGGTGTTTGAGTTTAATGGGGATGAGCATTTTTTACTGAACTGCTGAGGTGTCTAACGATATTCATCAGTGAAGATTCACACTGACTGACAAAGTTACCTCTTCAGTGAGGTTTCCCTGCCACTGTCAAAGCAGCAGATGTGGTGTTTTACTCACACCTCCAAGCCATTTTTCCATCTCCAGGCAAAAAGTACCAATATAAAGTAGAAAATATGAATGAACATCTTGAAATCTGTCTTTAAACCAGAGCGGTCCTCACAAAAAAAGTTATACAGCTTAACTAATAGCTAGGTGAACTAACCTAGCAGAAATTCAATAACATTGTATCAACAGATTTGTCTCAGATGTCTCTCACTCCCCAAAGGACACAAACTTTGTAAGAGAAAACTTCCTCCTGTTTGCATACTCTGAATATTCAAGAGTATCACAGTAGAAATCAGATTGCCTTGGATTTGGCAACACTGTTCAAAATTTGCAACTCTTCCATCATTGCAACATTTTTCTGCAAGTTTAGATTTCAGAATTTGAGAGTATCAATATGAGAATCAAGTTTTAGGAAGGCTACAGCCAGAACAAGTAGATGGAAAGAAACTGCACAGAAATGCAGCACAGTATTTGTAGCAGACATATTACAGTTAGTTAGACCATTTATCTCCACTGAGCACTTCCACAATTAAAAAAGAATTCTCAACACATGATCTGAACCCTGAATGTTTAGAAAGTAAGGTAAACGAAACTTCCAACACTCCTAGTTTAACTGCAAGTACAACAGCGAGGAAAACTCATTGATTTACCCTGAAATTCTGTGAAGTGTGCATTCTGCTCACAAGCACTTAATGCTTCAAGTTCCTAATCCCTGGTATCATATCTTAAAAATAAAAGGTGAAAATTATATGGGTGATTGTTCAGCAGTGGTGAGAATCTTTCACAAAAGCTTTGTAACTTGTGATGCAAATTTAATGTGTAGTCAAAACCTGAAGACACTAACCCTGTGTTTTTCACTGAAATACAAGATGACCGTTCTGAAAAGCTGAAGATGTATTTTTTGAGCAGGGTTACTGCTCTGACTGGGCTGTATCTGCACTCATCCATAATGAGACTACTCAAACACCTCAGTATTAGGTTAGCCAGGGAAAACAAAGTATTAGGACAACATGAGAAGGCTGATCTATGCTGGCCTGTTAGCTTATTTTTTTCATTCAATTAAATTTTCTGATAAATGTTTCCATGGAAAGTTTATATTGGCAGAATTCTCATCTCTACAGCACTTGGTGGTTTCCCAGACTCACTGACAGAGGGAATCAGCTACAGAGCTCTCTGATTTTGTAGTGCAGACAGACAGGGAAGAGGGACTGAGTGAGTCAAATGTACTTGGGACTCAAGCACTCATGAACTTGGGGATAAATAATCATTTCCCACAAAATGCAGGCTGCCCAATGCAAAACTTAATTGCGTGTTTTGGCCAACAGTTGCTCCTCTAAGTGCTGCAATTATCTCAACATTAAGGGGTTACCACAGTCGCCCATTAATTACGAAATTACTTAGATTATACCACACAAAGTAGCCGACAGCGGGCAGCATTAGCATAGGACAACTGCCTGCCTTCAGGAACCTGCTCCTGATGTCACTCAAGCCTGGATGCAGTGCTGATTTTCCAAGTCAGAGAAATCCTTTGCTCCCACTACAGCGGGTGTCAGGATTGTAACAAACTGTCTCTTCACAGACAACCTGACCATCCTCCAAAAAAGGACAACTCTGCAGAGTCAAGGTTAATCAAACATCTAGAATGAAGACTAGATTTCCTTTCCTTAGTATGGTTTGGGTTGGAAGGACCTTCTCTCCCAGAGAAACAGGTTCAAGTCTGTTAGGACCTGGAAGTTATTTTACAGCCCACTGAGCTGAGGTGCTCAGCAGCAAAAATTCCTGTGCAGCATCCTACCCTGCTCCTGCTCCTTGAGGAAAAGCACATTTAGGTGTAAGACAGCAATTCACCAGACAGAGCCAGAGCCCTCCAACAGCCTATCAGCTCTGCAACAGTAAATTAAATATCACAGGTTCACCCACTCTTAAAACTACGCTCTCAGAAGACCGTGAAGATCTGCATCTGTTTTTAGCAAGTTTATATTCTGCTGCTCAACTTTACCACAAGTCTTGCACATTTCTAGTGTTATTTTCAGCTAAATCCAACCTGGGAATCAAGCAGCACATCACCTCATTCTGAATTCAAGTTGAATGGAGGTTGTAGTAATTCTAAGGCACAAAGGAGCAGAGTAATATAATCCTCAGGTTACAGACTTTGCTTACCTGACTAGCTTAAAGAGGCTTTACTCTGTGGGGGTTTAAAAAGAAATAAAATAAAAGCTTCATTTTTTTCCCCGCCAAATCACTCTCAGCATCTTTATTTATTATTAATCAGGTCTCATCTGCTCAATACATCATTTCCATAAGATTAGCAATCAGCCACATGTTACAAGAAGACAACAAATCCTGTGTCCTTTTCTCAACATAAAGCTTCCACCTCCTCAAGAGTAAACAAAGAGCAGAAGCTAAAACAGTTTGTTGCCTTTATGTGAGCCAGCCCCAGATGAAAAACATGTTACAGAAAACAGATCTGCTTTTCAACCTCAGTTATTTCAATCTTGTATCACAACTTGTCATTAGCAAGGGCCCTTATCTATTCCTTTTTATAAATACTCCCCATCACCTCTCACTTGAATGCAACATAAATACAAGTAATTTGATTTACTGTTCTTTTCAGGAAATTAATACACGGTTTTGTTTCAAACAGGTGAAAGTTAACTGCAAATTCATACATTTGCTGACAAGTGGATGGAGATGCAAATTAAACAAGCATCAAGCAGTTAAAAATATTTGCTTTTACATCAGCTGTTCATTATTACATAGCACATGTAAATGTCTAAATATAGACATTGGTCTGAAAGTTGGCAATCACAGGGACCAGAAGCAGAACCAGATCCAGCAAATCCCTTCACAACACTGAAACACACAAAAGTGATAATCTAGAAGCCTTCAAAATTCTCTCACGTTATGTCATTTTAGTTCCTATCTCAAAGTCTCCCAGAACAGCTGCTTGTCCTTGAGTATTACAAGAATTTGGATTCTTTTTATTTCCAAAAGCCAACAGCCTGCAAGCACTCAAGAAGTTTGGGAGAGTAAAAGCAATGTACACTGAAGCTGCTGCATTCCAGCCATCACCTATGTTTCTATGAACTGTTTGTCCTGCTTGGAGGCAAACTGAGCAAAAAATGCTCCTTGCAAGTGAGGAAATCATTCACTATCCCATAACTCAAGTGTATATAGCTATCTTGACCATTAAAATCCATTTTTACAGCTCCACAGGAATTACTTATAAGCTATTATGGCTAGAAAACAAATCCCACACTCTCTCCCTGATGATTTTCCACCTCACATCCCTCATTGGCATCAGAGCTTCTACTTGTCCACATTCCCAAGGACATCAAACCTAACAGACTTCTCTCATACACAGCTCCTGGGTTTTTGAAGTCCATTGGTTTCCACTCAGGTGTTTTGGGTTGCAGACAGACACATCTGTATGTAAATTTTTAGCAAGTGATTCAAGCTCCAGGAACAGCAGCAACCACACTGGGCTTTCAATTCCCTCTGCTCAATGTGGAATTGCTCCTGCAGTAGCTTGGCCACAGCATCCAAAACACAAAATCCACCGTGGATGCCAACAAATGAGCCACTGTCACTATTACAGAAGCAAAATTTTCAAGATGCTTACTGTACTATCTCCTAAGACTCAGGTTTTACATTCTGCTTTAAAAACTGGACTAAAATTAGACTTGTCTAATTCTCTGCTTTTTTATTTGAGTCTATATAGGATGGTAATACAACAACAATTTGGCAATACAAAATCTGGAGGACAGTTCATAATCAGTATCATCCTGTTGCCATCACTGCTGCGTTTCTAGACCTTTATGTAAATTTCAATCGGGTATCTTCAAGTTCAAGCCCACTGCACTTGTTCTTGATTTCAGTTTTTAACATTTGAATGTGTAACAAGTGCCTGTTACACCCACAGGCAACAGTTTTCCTCAATCCAGAGGTGATCCTTACAGCAGACCCATCACACAGCCCAAGGACCCGAGAGTGATTACAGCAGAAACCAACCCAAACAAAGAGTCACAGGGTAGTAGAGGGTTTTTCTGGCACTCTGTAGTGCTCTTCACATACTATTCCCAGTGAAACCTGTACCTTAATCCCTATCCAGGGAATATATTACCCTGAGGACAATCAACGTCCTGTCTCTGCTGCCATACCTAGCTATGAAGAGCCTTTTTATTGATGTCATCAAGTTCACAGAAGCAAACAAGAGACAGATGCTGAGACAACAGACAGGGTTCATACTCAGGAAGAACACAGATTTATACAACTGCATTCATCCCCGTTTGTAGCAGGTTGTTGTTTTGGATTGGTTTTTTTACCTACAGCCTCAATGATCTTGTTTGAGAAAGATCTAATCCCATTTGTAATTTATCCATGTTTCATTTCCCTAATGTGGCATCACTCACCAGCTTTTATCAAGTATCACCACTTACCTAGTAGGCAACATTTCCATCTGCTGAGTAGAGAAACAGTATGAGAACCACACAAAACCAGCTGCAGAATGTCAGACAAGGAGGAGAAATGTCTCCACGTTGCATGGTAACACAGGCTCCTCTGACAGCACCTTTCACTGCAATTCAGGAATACCAGACAACTTCTAAAACACTCCAGCACTGCCTTCTTCCAAGATGATGGTATTTGTATTCAAGCTTCTAGCAGGTAGCTGGTTCAGCCTGAGTACACCTCCTTATTTACATATTAATTTAAAAAAATCATCATCCGAAACACCACCAGTAGCTACCTGCATCCCTACAAATTCTGACAAAATTCATTATCCCCACGTATCAACCGAGTTTTTAAAAAGCTATTGGCCTAGTTAGCAAATCAAGGGATATAAATGTGAGCTTTAATTTTAATAACATGTCATTACCTAACAACAAGTAATCCCTAAAGGGACATATTTGCACTTTTTAGGTCACTGAAGTATTTTGCCTCTTGCTGTTGACAGGCTATATTCAAATCACAGCCAAACACCTGTATTTAAATGCTTTTTGCTTCCAAATTGACTAATTTCTTTCAGCTGTCTGTAATCTCATTTCAGTGCTTGCTGTGAGAGCAAGCCAGTCAGGCTCAAATTAGAAAACTCGATATGACTAAAGTGCCTAAATCACCTTGAAATATTAAGTTTGAGATGGATTAATGTTGATTTTGTCAAACACCCACTTTAATCCAATATGTTACAGAAGCAAAGCAATCCTCCCCATTCACACAGAGAGCAGCCTGTACAATTCTCAATCTGAAGAATCAGCTCCCTCCTGAAACAGCTTTTGCCTTATTTAAGAAAAGGTAAAAGTCATCTCTTTAGACTACTGCACATCATGATCTAACATCAGGATTTTCCCTATCAGCCTGGAAATAGAAAATCTCTCTGGCTCATATTAAACTTCATTGGTTTGCACAGTAAAATAGTCAAAGCACATATCCTCTACCAGAATCACAGCCAAAATACCTTCATTATCCCAACACTGCATGAATATCTCCATTTTATTTTCCTTATGTTTTCCTACTGCAGTTTTTGCTGCACTGACATCACCACCACCAATTCAAATGGCACACCGTGTTTTCCATTACCTGAAGCTGCAGAGCATCATACATATTCTGCCTTCACCATATAGATAACATGTAAAAATTATTACCATATAGATGAAGGTAATTTTCCAGCTTTAAGGGTGGGGGGGGAAAGCATGTTCTGGAATATTTTTTCAGCTGTTGTTTAAAGCCCACAAAGAACAACAATGAGACTACATGAAAGCCACTGAATTTCCCCTTTAACATTACAGTGACTAAAATGGACCAGCACTAGAATTCGGCATTTAAAGCAAAACAAGGGCCCCGATTGTTTACATTTGTCTGCAGACCAGTTTTAAAACACATGTAATGCTCCATCCTAAAAGCTTTTATCAGATAATTTGGAGAGGATTAGCAAGTGAGCAATTAGTACATGCAGTTCACATCAACTACCATGGCAATTAGCATCATAAATCAAACCAGCAACCCTCTGACTGAATCCTATTATGCGGGAAGCAAGATGTTCCAGTAAGCAAAATATTCCCAGAGAAGTAATGCCTTTCTGGAAGCCACGTAGGGCTCCTGACCTCAGCCAAAATACTACTTTTATCAGATATTAAGCAGCTATCTGCTGTAAATATTGCTCACCTGGCACCTAGATAGCGACCCACATCCCTCCCTCCAGCTCAGGTCACACACCTGGGTATTCAGCCCAGCTTCTGCCTGCAGCAAGCTGTGCCCCACCCCACTTAAATTTCATTTTCAAATAAGTCAATAGCCAGATCCTTCCATCCATAAACTCATGTACTGCTGTACATCCAGATGCTATTAAATGCCACAACCTCATAGTGGTGAGGCATGTTTGAAGCTTAATTAATGCAGGTTAAAATTAGACTCTTATTTTGCATGAGAAAAATAATGAAACGGGACTAAATGGATGAGTTGCCTCAGGGCACAGGAATAGTTTTCTTCAGCTTGCTTCTGCTGCTCCCTGCTTTCATTTACTCAGCTCCAAGGGTGGAACTACAGATTGCCATTCAAGTACCAGAACTGCCATAGAAAAATGATAAACCACTCCAGCAAGGTCCCACCTGCACTCAGGCTGCAGCTATAGATTTCTGCTGTATTCAGAACATACCAGCACAATTGTCAATTCTTACAGTTTCATCATCCATCATTCATGTCACCACCCTGTGCAGGGGCTCAGAAGCTTGCCCAGAGACTCACAGAGATCTTTCAACCCCAAGCCTGAACAGCAATCCAAAACTAATTTTAGGAAGGAAAACTATTACTCGGCTTTATTCACTGTAGAAAGAAAATAATCCTATTAATTCTTTAGCATGTATTGAAAATATGAACAAAGCTTTACTACAAGAGCACTTTTAAACTCTGCTACATCATTGATTTTATGTTCATGAAAGCAATGGTCCATTATTTTCCTGCATTGTCATTATTTATTAGCTTTGATAGTTGACAATTGTACCCCTGGCAGCACAACCAGTAACACCTTCTGGCCAGAAACAGAGATGGTGCAATTCATGACAGAGTGATTTTTATTATCAGAATCCTCACAATCAAATACCCACATCTGCTAAGACTTCCCAAGCTATCATTCTAGTTTTAGTGCTAAACAGTGATCCAAATGAGAGATATACAGCCCATCTTTGTCTCCATACCCACTCCATAACCTGCCTCCCACAGCAGCTACAGCAGCAGATATTAGGCACTCACTATCACTGAAGTGATGTACAGCTTATCTCTGACTTTTGATTATTTCTTATCAGGCCAAATCCATCATGTCACACTACCTTACCTAAATATTAACACCTACCAGGCCTACCCACGAGCTGCACAATGGCTGTAACAGTTTACTACAACCTAATATTAGTTAATGTTTTCTCTTTCCAAATCAGGAAGAACTCAGTCACTGAAGTTTAACTCAGACCATTACATAAAAGTGACAAAAGAACAGACATCAGTGTTCAAACCTAAGAATCCAATAGCAGCTCAATTACTCCTTCTTACTACCCCAGCATTACTAAACGGATGAAATAAATTTCCAAGAGATCCTTTGCACCCTGCAGTCAGATCAACTTTTTGAAAGCAGCACAGGCAACTGAGGCCAAGTCTAAGACAAGAAGCGCCATCAGTTTCTACTGCTATAAGTTGGCTTTATGGATTTTTTGGCTGCACTCATGTGCTACAGCTGCCACAGACAGGCTGAGGGATGATCTGATTTTTTGCCTTCAAGACATGAAAATCACTATAAACTTTCAAGCCACCTCAAGGAATTTCACTGAATGAGTAATTCTGGCTGTAACAATATAGAAAGCAGGTGGGAAAAGGACCATTCCATCAATTTGCACCTGCTAACCCAGTTCAAAGCAGCAGAGTTAGACTGCAAAGCCACAATCATTTTTATGCTTTGAGAACACTCCTAGATCCTTTCTACAATGCATTTACATAGCTCTAAAACTACCCTCCCCTAAGTTTCTGGGCAAGCCCACTTAAGGTTGTGTCCTGGACCTGGACTTGTATTTCAACTTGATGTTTATCAATCCATTCACAGCCTTAGACATTTCAATCTCCTTCCTCGCCTCCCTAGTTATGGAGCATTTTCCTGAGTTTGGCTGGTGTATCTTTGAAGAAATTCACTGCTGGACTAAAAACAGCAGCTGTCAAAACACTGTCTGATCTCGCACAGCAAGGTCACCCTCCTGAACCACAGAATTTCCTGAGCTGGAATAATCCTGATCCACAAGGATCATGGAGTCCAGCCCCTGGCCCTGCACAGACACCCCAGCAATCCCACCCTGTGCATCCCTGGGAGCATTGTCCAAACTCCCCAGGAGCTCTGGCAGCCTCGGGGCCGTGCCCATTCCCTGGAAAGCCTGGGCAGTGCCCCAGCACCCTATGGAGGAAAAACTTTTTCCTAAAATCCAACCTAAACATCCCCAACACAGCTTTGTGTTGTTAGAGATGCTATAACAAAGGGTTCCACAGATACTGGGGGAGAATTTAAGGCAAAAAAGAAAAATAGGAGAAGTAACGTCTCTTCAACACTAAAACTTCAAGTTCAAGATTATTCTAACCAGGCACAAAATTCCTCATTTGTCCACACACTGGCCATCTCCAAATTCCCGTGCCAGGCACCTGAGTTGGGTTGTTGCCCAAGTGATGCAAACAGCTCCTGGCACACAAGGCGTTAACTCAGACACATCAGCACTTGCCAGGTTAAATAGGATCCATTTAAATGATTGCTGTCTGGGCATTCCAGTGCCATGCTTTTAGCATATTTCCTCTGGAGAGCACAGTTGCTGTGATACCTAAAAGACAGGCGTCCTGGCTGCTCTCCTGAGCATGAGAAGCTCAAACAAAGATAAGGATCTCTCACATTCAAACCTACTGTATGCTACAAAATCCTGCAACAGTGACTGACTGGCTGTGTCATTCCTCCTTCTGGTTATGGTACTGAAGAAGATGGTTGTAAATTATAGAGACAGTGGTAGAATTAATAAGAAATTTACTAAAAGGAACAACACATGCGGTTTTAGTTTAATAGAAAATGTAAGCACTACCAAGCTCAAGTCGAGGTTTTGAGCATTGATTTGGTCTAAGCTACAAACAGTTCCTCAATCCCTTTAAAAATAATAAAAAAAAATTTAAGATTTAAGCTTCTCACAGACAAACACAAAGCAATACACCCAAAGCTATAGATTCAATTCCAGTGTTCCTCAGCGTCCCTTTGCTTGCCTGTATCTTTCTTTGGGATAAAAGGGAAAATTACAAAACAAAGTAACTGTCTCATCATTGGGTTTACATTCATTATCCAGCTATGTAAACTAGTAAAACTACAAAGGAAACACTGAAATTACATCTTTAACACCGATCAACCCCGTGGTTTTAGTTCTGGCTTCCTGAAGTGGTTAACTGAAGCTTATTTAAGTAGTAAAAAAGAAAAGTGAAAGAACAAGTCATTCTCTGGTTTAGAAATGCACCACTATCTTAACACCCCGTCATCTGTACCACTATGCAGGCTCCAAATAGATTAGTCAGGATTCTGAAATTGCATTAATGAGGCTGAATGTGCACATACTGATTAAGTAACACAGCTGCTTCTATCCACTTAAGAAAAAAAATTATTAAATACTTCCAGAGGGCTTTGGAATTGCCAGCTGCCCACAACAGACTCACCAGCACCAAAGAAACCTGACATCCTCACTGCTTCCACCTTGGAATTAAATTTTAAAACAACCTTCCTAAGAAATCATAGATTCCTGGTTCCTGGTAGCCAAAATACCTCTAAGTGAGAGTTTCCTTATTTCTAACATGGATCACAAGATTTATGCTGCATTTATAACCTTAGCACAATTACCAGAGAAGCACAAATTAACTGCAAACAACTTCAGATCAAAAACTACTAGGACGTGGCTGAAAACTCTCTCCTTACAGACACATGGAAACACTAGGTTAAAATCACCCTCCTTTTCAGTCTCCATTGGTATAAAAATCACCAAAAGTCAAACATCAAAAATCAGCAGCATCCCAACTTGTCCACACCTGGCACTGTCCTTGCCCTATTTCACGGTGTGAGGACAGGTAAGAACACAAAAGAGAAGCTGAGCCACAGCTCTCCCTCAGCACAGGTGACACAGAGTACAAACAGTGCTCAAAGGCAGTCAAGGACAAAAACTAATATAACAGAAGACAAATCTCTTACTCCCACGGACATTAGGATTATCAAAACTATTGAATATACCACTTGCTGTCTCAGAACAGAAAACTTTATCCACTGTAGATTACTAAGCAATCATTTTGGATTTGTTCCACAACTGATGCAAAGCCCTGTGTACAAAGGTCACACAGAAAACCCTTCACATAAAAACTAACAATTGCAGAAAGGGATGTTTGAAATGCACTGGCAGCAAAAGGTTACAGTTGAGATGCAACTGAGCTGTGAGATTTTTTTGGAGCTTACATTACCTTTTCTTCAAAGATTTGCTAAAAATATCAACACTACCATTCACCTTGCTTATTGGTAAGGACAAAACCAATCCCAGTGGTGACACGGTAGAGAACAGAGTATTCCTGAAGTCTGGGGAGTTGTTCAACTGCCTGGCACTACTCCAAGCCTCTCTCATTAGCCAAAAACAATGTGGGATTTTTTAATTTCACTTACAAACATACTGCAGCCTGACAGTTATAAGAGCATCCCTTAAATATTAGCAATTAATGACATGCCTCATATTCCCACCTCAGTTTTCACAGCACGATCGAAGACACAAACCTATTCCTTCAGGTGTCAAAGTTAAGGCTAAGACCATGGCTACTTCAAGTGCTGGAAAAGAAGCACTTTTCCTAATTGGAAAGTGAGTCTTGTGAAGACACTTAGCTTGAGCACCGATGTCACTTTCCAGAAACCACAATTGCCATTTCGCTCCTGCTCAATACAATGCAGAACATAAACACAGCAACCCAGCTTCCAAAGTGTTTCCTTTTCCCAAGTGCCTGAGTTGAGCAAAAGCAAATCCAATGTCCTATCTGCTGCACTGCTGAATGCCCCCTCTTAGGGAGTAGGACTCATTTGCCAATTTAAATAGAAATAAAAACAGTGGTATGTATACACAGCAGCACGAACTCTTGTATCAGCATTATTGCCTGCTGCTTTCAACTAATCCCCCAAAGCAAACGGTGGGAGAAGGCCGGCACACTCCCTGAAAACTCTAAAGCCTCACAACGCATTTGCTCCACCAGCATCAGCTGATCCACAGCAGGTCTCCTTTTCTTGCCCCGGGGAAAGAAGTTATCCTCACAAGTTCATGGTTTAAGGCTTTCCTCTTGATCTGTAAGTCTTCTGCGCCTGCTCAAAAGAATCTGATATTTAATCATGCAGCTTTTGCAGAGAATAGCAGTGAAGCATATAATTCAAAGCCAGAATAAGACATTCCAGGAACTTCAGACACAACTATCAAACCTAGTTTTTAGTTTACTGTGCAAGTGCAGTTAATACTAAGCATTTGAATCTTCTTGTTTACCCACATGCTGGAGTCTGACATCTTCCACATTAAAAAGGAATATCTTTCCATTTGCATATGAGCCACACAAACAGCAAAACATGTGCTGCATTTCACAAGTTTCTTCACACTGGAGCTCTACAAACAATAAGAGCAGATCACGGAATGGTTTGGTTTGGAAGGGACCTTCAAGATCATCCCATTGCACCCCCTGCCATGCGCAGGGACACCTCCCACTATCCCAGGGTGCTCCAACCCATGTCCAGCCTGGCCTTGGACACTTCCAAGGATCCAGGGGCAGCCACAGCTTCTCTGGGCACCCTGTGCCAGGGCTGCAGCACCCTTAGTGCTAAGCACCCTCTGAATGTTATCTCTGAGCCAGGTTAACAGCTCAGGGCACAAAGGTGCACCTGCACAATCAGCAGAAAAGGGCAGACTTGTCCCCAGCAGGTTGCCCTGGCTGTGACAGGAAACAATCCTCACCCAATCCAATGCTTACTGTGTTTATGCAAGCTCAGAATTTACCTGGATACACTTACTCACCAGCTATGTGGGCAGATTCCCCACGCCTGAATCACCCCGATTTAATCCCCCAGCAAACCAACAAAAACAGCACATTCCCATGCTCTGCTGTGCTCACTCAGAAACCTGAAACAAGATGGCTGTTTGGAAAATCACAATGATCCTGTCAAATTACACAGTTCCAAGATGCAAACACAACAAAAGCTCAGAGAGGCCAATTGCTATTACTGCTATTATTGCCTTCAAGATGCAATTGTCTCATGTGGTATCTGGGGGTTTCTTCAGCTTTGGCCAGTGATGCCTAAATATCTGAACTATGCCAACATTCCTTTGATGTATTGAAATAATGTAACAAGTACCCAGAGAATCCCAGAATGGTTTGGGTTGGAAGGCACCTTAAAGCCCATCCAATTCCATACCCTGCCAAGGGCAGGGAGGGACACTTTCCACTATCCCAGGTTGCTCCAAGCCCTGTTTAAGCTGGCCTGGAACAGCTGTAGTCTTGTATTTCCCTAGAGAAAACAATGCTTTTGCAGCACATGCATTTTTCAAGTAATTTGTCTCAGCCTTCAATAGCAACAGAAGTGTTAAGACACTATTGCTGCCTCAACTCCAAGACTAACTCCTGCTGTAACATTGTTCTCAACATACTCAATACCAGCCTTCAAGGGGCTGCAAAGTTGGAGAGCTACATCAATTAGATGCCTCTAAAGCTCGTGTACTTCCAGAGTTTTAGCTCCACCCTAAATTACTTTATTTTCAGCAAACAGTACTTTTAAAAGTGACCAGAAGGAAAAAAAATAAAGCAAGGTTTGTTTGTATCTTCTCCCATTTTCTCCCACCCACACACTTGCCAGTGTATCTTTGCACCGCCTTGAGCAAGTTATTTCCAAATGTACAACCTCATATTTTCCCTAAGCCTTAGACTATTTCTTGATAATCACTAAATAACTATCATTTCAAAATTAAAACTAGCATTTACAACATGCTTTTTTAAAGTTTATTTTTAACAGAAAAACTAGAATAAAGATCACAAAATGCTCCGGAAGACAGCAATTCATACCTACACGATGTCTGGTATGGCTTTCTTACCAACTAAAGCAATCGTTTCCCCTTAAATAAATAAATAAGAATTACTTGAGATGCTCAACATCTGCTGCATCAGCATGTTAGTACTAAGAATATTAGTATTTTTATAGACTATTAATAATGTGTACATCATCTTGGCTAAAGTGTTTGCAAGTCTTTTCATGAAGGCTTAAAAATTAGGTTTTTTACCATCTTTCCTGGGTTTTCCATCTTGCTAAAGTTTATAAAAATATAGTGGTAGTCTCAGCCTGGATGGTGAGAAACAGGAACTGACATATTCAGCTATTACCTACCCTTGCAGATCACCACACCGCGGAACCTCAAGATATTTTCCATAACCTAAAGACCACAGAAGGCAATTCGTATTTTCTCTCCCTGTTTCTAAGCATACAGCATACTTGGTATAAGAAATGTTTAATGTTAATCAAGCAGTGGTGCTGTGACCTACAGAACATGGGAAGGCAGGTTTTACTACAGTAAAGTCTGTGTAACAGACTAATAATATTAATTACACTGTCATTAAACTATAATGTAATATAACAGTCTAAGTCACTCTAAAACTGACTGGCTACTTAGCATGAATTTCCTACAAAAATACAGAACAAATGCTTTTCAACTGTTGCCTCCACAACTCTGAGACATGCAAGAACCTGGAAGCAGCCCACTTTTATTTTAGCACCTGTATGTATGGACAAATCAATTTAGGACCCAGTTTTCTCTTCATATTAGATAGCACTCTTGTACTTGAATATAAACAACTGCTGCTGAAAGGGGAGCTTGAATTTCAGATTATTTCAACAGTCTTTGGTCCAGCAAGTATGCCTAGACACTCCTATGAACTCCAAATGTAAGAAGAACTCCAAATGTAAAAAGAAAGAGGGTTTACACTGCTGATAAAATCCAAAGTGCTGTAAAGGAAGTGCCACTCTACACAGAAGAGAAAACTCTAGCAATCAATCAGTAATAGGAACTCCACTTCACTGGAAGTCCCAAATTGCCTAAGATTCCAAGCATGTTCTTCTCCAGAGCTGTCAAACCTCTCTTGAGCAGGAGAGTATTAAATAAGCTGTTCAAGGAGCACATGTAGGTTGGAGTTTATGTTTAAAGCAGCCTGAACTAACAGGTCTGTACTCTCCTCTTTACAGGGTACCCTTCTCCTTGCAGTGGAAGGAAGTTACTTCGTATCTTCTCACAGCAGCCACATGCCAACCACACCACGATTTCTGCCACTGAACCTCAAGTACCCTGAGGTTAAAAGATTTTGTGATCTGGGGAGTATCAGTACAACACTAAACTCTTTGCAGCAAAATTGGAAGGCAACCACCACAACCCAAACATCTGCTTTTCCTACATGCACCACACGGCACTACCACATGGATTTAAAAGCTGCTATCAGTGAGAAAGAGTTAGCTAAGGGAGGTTTACCAAAAACACAGCCTGGTGGAGTTGTAATCTAAAGGAGTGAGGAGTTGTTGTTTTACACCTAACTCTTTAGCTATCCAATTTTAAAATATTTAAGAGCGAGTTGAAGAGCCCTCAGAAGACATACAAAACACTCCTTTTCTATATAAATCTATCAGAGCTACTGCTCTCATGACTCAGTCTCCAATAAAAGTTAGACAGCAAATTATCTGTGAAGGTTTCACTCATCCTCTCAGCTCTTAGAACATGTTTTTAGACTGCTATTTTGGTTTTCAAGTCTTTGTGATTGACAAATGAGCTGAGCCACAGTTAGGTAACAGAAATCTTTAATACATGGAAAGACTAACACAAGTCACATGCTAAGGAGACAGCTACATCCAGTGCTTCACATCCTCCTCCCACTTCCACACAAGCTTGGCACATCACTAAAGCCCAAGCATCTTATTCAGAAACATATTTATACCACATAAACATGTACTCATTACCACTTGAAAAAATGTTCTGCTGAAGGCATCATCTGTCCTGCAGAAATCCAAACACCAGCAGCACGGAGAAAGGGACGGTGCTTGTGCCAGTCTTCCCACCAGATATATTAATATAAGTTTTAAACTCCTCAGAAGAGGAGAGGAAAGGCAAAACACCCTCAGGAGGGGACAGCCCCACATCAGAGTCTCAGCAGTGACTAATAAAACAGAGAATATGCACAAATCTCTAGCATACACTTGGTCAGATGTAGATACTGAGTTAGGGACTGCTCTGTAATAAGTGACAGGCACTGCCAGCCTCCCTGCCTCGCCACACAACACACCAAACCCAAAATGTTAACTGCAAGAACCCTGATGTCTGTCTATTCAAGCTCCACTGCTCAAGAGGCACACAAATAAATCTTTCAGGCAACAATCTCAATAGCAGCTTTTCCATCGGGACTTTTTGATTACATACCATTTAAAGACCAGCTAGGCCACCAACACAAGACGGTTTTAGGCAGCTCTATCTCAGCTGCTGCACATCCTGCCACCCTGAATCCCTTCCAAAACAGCCACAGGATACTCCAGTTGGAAAAGCACACGATGTGAAGCTCAGCAAGTTATCACGCAAAATAAGTCATACATTTCTCCACAAAACACATATTCCTAGCCAATACTGTTTGCTCTTTTTAACTCCACCAACAGTTAAGAAAAAATATCTGCAGACTTCCCTATGCTTCCCTACTTCACTACGCTGGTGATTTCTTTCCTTATTTTGTGCATCCTAAGCAGTTCAAGCCTCTGTAGTGCTCCTGCGGGGATAGATGCACATAAATCTAAGCTTAGAGGGCTGTTATCTCCATCTTGCCTCCCGACCTGTTTTTACACTACTGCACAGACCGATACCGCTCCATAACCCAGCTGCACGTCTTGTTTACCCACTTCACACCACCAAACCACAGCCCACACTGTCTCCATCACATGCTGCAGGGAGCACCGAAGAAAATTTCATTTTCCCGAACCCTTCTGCAGGCAAAACGAGCATCATCCTTCCCACCGCACCCCAGCCCGAAGGAGCCCGCCGCTCTCCCGCACAGCAGCAGCGGACGAGTAGCAAAACAACTTCTAAACCCCACAGATNCTGGGGAGGTTTTGGGGGGCGCAGGGCCATGGGCTGGGGAGGTTTTGGGGCACCCTCCGCCGCTCGCTCCCTCTCCCGGCCGTGCCGGGGCCGCCGTCTCACCTTCGATGGCGATGACATGCTCGCGGATCTGGTTCTGCAGCACGGGCTCCTCCACCCGCTCCAGCAGCTCGTAGATGGAGTAGATGTTGGGGTGCACCGACTCGAAACGCTGGATCTCGGCCCGGATGGCTGCCGAGTTGGCCAGCTGCTGCTGGTAGTTCATGGCGCGGCCGCTC